>VWZN01010897.1:459645-492335 GCA_013396955.1 Regulus satrapa | reverse complement strand
AAAAAAAAAAAAAAAAAAAAAAAAAGAAAAAAAAAAAAAAGAAGGCATTCAACTGCTGAATTCCAAAGCACTTCTTGTGAAATGAGTCAGAAATCTCCAAGCCTAAGGTGACTGCTAGATCTACAGGAAGTTCTGGGAGAATGGAGGGAGGTTGTATTTAGTTGCTTTAAATTCACCATGAGAATTGTATTTTTTTAGACTATTCTTTTCCTTCTTCTGTTGATGTTCTCTGGCCCTGATATATAGTGTATGCCACTGAGCCTGATGAAAATAGGTCAATAGGTTGAAACTCTGGAAAACATCTATGCTCCTAAGTGTCACCTTTTACATTTTTCACTGGTTTTTTTCAGCCTTTTCTGGCATCTGGGTGGGATGTGAGTGAGCCCTGGAGAAGACAACAGCCCTATCCAACAGTTCATGTCAGACAGCTTGAAGTGACAAGCTGATGTTGAAAAGCCACATATGGAAGACCTTAATGTGTGGAGATTTATGGAGTTGCCTCTGAAACAAAGTAAGAAATACATCCGTCTCATCCACCTCCTCTTTTCAGCATTTTCCTTCTTGCATAGTCTGAGGGCCTGATCCAGACAGGAGACAAGATCTTGGGAGGCAAAATAATTGAGAGAGACTCGACTGCAGCACTGTCACCACTTCCAGGACATGTTCACAACCGCTTCCTAAATCAGGGAATGATCCATTTCATGGGGCAACTTTGTGATACTTTTTGCTTCCATGGGAAGTGTTTCACTTGCTTTTATCTCACCTACATCTCCAATGAAAAGAAAAACAATGATGTGTAATTAATGAAAGACAGAGAAGGATGAGACAGATGTAGAAAACTGTAGGAATTGAAGGCTTTCAATATAAATCCTGTGGGACCAACTTTCCTGACCTTCCAAGTCAACACTAAACACACAACTAAAACACTCACACATGCAGGAGCCTCAATGTATGCACAACTTAGGCCAGAAAGCTGAAGACTGGGGAGCATCAGTGATGGCAGCAGTGGGCAGACATGGCCAGAAATCCACAGGGATGTATCATTCCCTGGAGGAGCAAGACCATGGACCCAAAGAGATAAAGTGTTGCTGCCAGGACCAGCAGCACATTGTCTTTATTGGCTGGAGGATCCTATTACACAACAGGACCTGCATAAGCCATGCCACGGGAAAGTTTTCCACCTAGGAGCTGCTCAGATATGTGTGTCCTGGTAGGAAAAGGTTTCTCTTCTTTTCTTCCCCAACATACACATTCCATAGAGTCTTGATTAGATGGAGTTCAACTTCCATCTTCCATTTAGGTACCAAGAGTCATCCTCCTTAATTTCTCCAGTAGCTTATTTCCTTAAAAAAACCAAAACCAAAACCAAAAACTTATTAAGAAGGCAAAGCATTTGGTTTCTGTCTTTTCGGGTCTCCAGCTGCAAAAAAAAGCGCCTCAGCCTCTAATATTCTCCTTTTCTTTTTCTTTTTCTTTTTTTTTTTTTTTTAAGAGTACCGGTGTGTAGTACTTTTGTTTTTGGTGTAGAGTAGCTCTGATTCTCTAAAGACTCTAATGTTGAAGGAGATAAGCAGGAATTTCAGTTGTAATATTTAGCATTTCTGCTCTTATATTCTGCTCTCATGTTTTGCAGTTCCTTTTGGGAGTGGGATTATTGACCTTTTTTCATTCAAAGTCAAACTTATTCAGGTAGAAATTTTCTCCTATGTTTACAAAAAGAAAGAAAGGAAGCATTTACATCCTGCTATTAAAGACTGCTCATGTATACATGTTGGAAAGCTTTATAATCAGAACATTTAGCATTTTTTCCTGAAATACAATGTTTTTGTCTTAAAAAAGACACTCCTTGCCTTAAAGTTTTCCTCCTTCAGAAACCTTGAATACTTTCAGCCTTGGCTGTTTTTACCCCTTCAGTCTGAACTGAATGCTTTCCACCAATTACCCATAGTGATTAAGGTTAAATTTCAGCTGATTTACACCCCAGATATGCCACTGAATAATCCTGAGCCTCTTTTAAAGTACAGTCATCACCTCCAGCAGTACAAGTGGGATATCAAATTTGCAGAACCGTTGTAGATGCTTTTAGTTCACAACAAAGAAATCTGAAACAACTACAGGAAAACAAACTTTGCTGAATCACAATCCTACCTGTCAAGTTTAACTGTGGAGAAGTCGATAAATTTCTACTTCTTCTATGTGTTTATCTTCTTTCTCCATTCCTGTTCTAGGTTCATGCTAGCCAGAATTAACCCCACCTGTCTTTAGGGGATGAATGAAATTCCAGCACACTAATTCACTCGACACTCCACACTTTCCACTTTAAAAGACATTGAGACTTAGTGACAGAACAGTCAACAACACTATTAAAACATATAAAATATCTGTAAAACATTTCTCTCCTAGAAGTTAACCAGGTGAGTTCTCCTCATCTCACTCTATCTGAAGCCAAGTTGTGAAAGCATATGAACCTGGGAAAGTCAGTGTTTTTATGCACTTGAAAGTCAGTTTCTGACCCATCTAGGCTCAGGTATACCCTGAGATATATTTATCTATATTGACATTCTGCACTGGGGCTAATACTCAACACAACTGGGAAATGTTTTTGCTCCTTAGCTTCAGGATTTTGTTGGACACAGTAAGCCAAGTTGTCAGTCAGCACTTTGTGACATTTAATGCATTTTCTTGCACATTAACGCCTTTGGGTGGGAAAATCATAGGCAGTTCCATATGCCTGCTCTTGGAAGTAAGATCCTTTCCTGGATAGGTCTTTGATTTTTTTCATTGATCGTGATGCTGTGAGCTCACATTATGCAGAGGTGGCAGGTGAGGTCAAAGGAGGCTGTGGACACTAAGTGAGCAGTGTGATATTTGGATGGGTCTGTCATGTGGAACTGCAGCCTCCTCTTTTCTTCCCCATCCCACCAAGGCAGTGATACTTTTCTAGTGTCACTTTTCCAATGGCCCCAGTTGCTGCAGACACAAGGACAGAGGAGAGCTAATTCTGGGTGCTGAGGAATGAAAAGATAAATAAGCACTGCACAACAGTGCCTCTTTCAAGAGGAGACCTATAGATGACAGAGAAACTTGAGTATGGCAAGAGATACCAGAATACACTGGTATATGTCCTTTGATTTCTTTATATAACTTACACCAGGACAGGATCATGGCACAGACTTGGGGGAGAGGGAGGGAACAAGCAGGCGTGACTGAATCCATACTTGTGGCTGAGAGCAAAACTGGAACCCCAGGCTCCTGATCATGACAGCCCCCCGCTGCCTTCCCTTGAATTACTGCCTTGATTAGAATGATGCCTTGCCCCCGGCAACCATGTGGCATTGAGTCTATGGAGGAAAATATATGAGTGCTGAGAATAATTGGTTCTTTGATATTAGATTGTGCAAAGGTCAAAGTTTACTGGGGAGAGCAAGACAGCTGAAAAGTCACATTCCCTGCAGGAGCAGTGGCATTGACCTCTTGTGCCTGCAAAAACTGGAAATCACAGATAATCTGCTGCGATGCTGTGGCTTCTTGTGCTGGGGGACTGTGAGGTCTCAGTGCAAACACTGTGGTTTCTCAGCTGACAACACTGGAGCTCTTTGTAGCACCAGGTCAGGTTCTGTACAGGGGTAGTTAGATAAGGTTTTCATGTTATGTGATCTGTCTTGTTGCATTATTCTAACAAATTAGATACTACAAAGTCACTCTACTTCTGTCTGTCTATCTGTCTGCACCACCATGACATCCTCTCTTCCCCTGGACTCTGTCAGCTGTGATTTATTTGGTATCCATGAAGGATCTTGCTGTTTATGTTTGTGAGCTCTGTGGAAACCCTGTGGTTTGGTGTCCCCTGTTCATGTCTCCATCAGCCATGACAGAATTTCTTTAAAAGCTGAAGATCTTTTCAAACTGTTGACCCAAATCACTTCACCATGGAGCTTCATCAAAGATGAGAGGATTTGCATACACTATTTCTCTCTCTCTCTCTTTTTTTTTTTGTTTTTGTTTGTTGGTTTGGTTGGTTGGTTGGTTGGTTGGTTGGTTGGTTGGTTTTTGGTTTTTTGTAGCACTCGCCATCCTCAGAAGGACTCAAGTTTTCAAGTTAGGGCCTTTTTTTCTGGAGGGTCCTACAGGAGAAGTCAGAGAAATAAAACTGAGATTTCAGATTCTTTCCCAGAAGACCTTGAATTTATGTGAAAAGTGGGCAGCAGAAGTGAACAGAATCCGTCCAGAAGGAGGTGGTACAACATATAGTATTTGACAGAATGCAGCCAGTAGTTAATAACATGCACCTGAGGTCATTTCTATTCAGAGGACCTTTTGGCAAAAGCTTTATTGAAGGCTGTAAGTATATTCTGCTTTACTTTGTCACATCTCAGGGAGTTCCTCTTTTGTACATTGGGTAGGTAATTTAGCTTCTTAGTGCGTTTGGCCCATTTTGCTGTGGTGATGGTAAAGTAGAAGATGGATTATGAAGATCCATTGCTTCTGCATCAAAATAACTGAGGGAATTCATGTTCAGGCATTGCAATACTACCAAAAGATGGCTAAAATGTAGCCAGGTTTTCTAGTGTGAGAGGGAACCTCTTCAGTACTCCTCCTATTGTGCAGACCTGTTATGTCCCAAAGTCTCTGTGTAATTAAGGAAGACCTTTCCTTCACAGAGAGGCTTAGAGATCATGGATTTACAACATTGTTTCACAACACTTATCCATTGGCTCTGGGTTGCTGGTCTCAGATTTAAGGTGTTAACCTGCAATGCCAGCCAGCCAGGATCTTGAAGCAGAGGGGGAGACTAAGGAATGTTTTGACAATCCTTAACCTATCCCAACCTATCTCATTCTATCCTACGCTCATTCCTTTATCATGCTGTCTCCCACATAAATCAAAGTTTAGGTATACTAGAGAACAGATAGCACTCATAGCAAACTGGGTAAAAGCCAAGGTCTCCAGTGAGAAAGTGTCCATATTTCTTTCACCTATTCCTTGATGATCCTCTTGCCCTTCTGGAGTACTAACCCCCATTTCTTCTATTCTTGAGGTGCTGCAGGTTGGTTTTTATAGTGTTTTAACTGAAGCTGAAATTTTCCAAATAATTATATAGGGAAAAGACTGAGGTTTGAAAGGGAAACACTTTTCACTGAAAGAGAAACCCTTGGCCTGGCAGCACCAAGCAATGGCACTCAGGCTTTCACTCCCCCTGTCCCAGTCACCACGGGGTGTTTTGAGGAGGTGTCAGGGTTACAACTTCCTGGCAGTAGTTATTTCCCCAGAAGAATAAAAGGATCTGCAGAGGAAAGCAAAGGCCTGCTGGCTCTTTGGCTGCTTCCTCAGTGCCATATAGCATCCCCAAGGGATATTGCTTTGCAAGGTTTGCTCCCCAAGGCCATAAGTTGGTTGATAGCTGAATGAGAAGCCTGGACACAAAGTGCCATTTCCTCCTGCTGCAGTGATCTCTGTTCAAGTCTGCTGGCCACTGGCGTGTTACAGTCAAGACCGTGCAAAACTTCTTCCAGTGTAGTGTGAAATTTGCTCCAAAAGAGCAGAAACATCTGGTTAGTACCAGGAAGTGGTTGCTGGCTGCATTTGGCAGCAAGGGACTGTGTAGTTAATACACTCTTACCTCATCAGTAGGTGTCACTGCAGCAAAAGACAGGGTCCAATGGAAAGTTTCAGAGGGGAATAGAGAGGGGTACTTCAGCCAACCAACCAGATGCAGTCAGTTCAGTGCTTCCTGACTACAGCCAGAGAGCGGCTATGGATCTGGGTTTATGAATTACTTGTAATAAGGCTATAGGAAATGAGAGATTAAGGAAATGAGTCATTAAGTGATTACAAAGACATGTGGAGCACACAGAGTTGTGGCCGCCAGTAACAGAGCATTGAGCAACCGTAAATTTCTTCTACGGGGGTTTTGGGAATGTTCCTGCTGAACTTGTATGCAGTAGTGAGTTACGGTTCGGTGGATGTAGTTGAAATGAACCAGTAGCAAGTTTCAGTCACTCTTAGCACAAAACCCACAAAAGAGATTTCTAAGTCTCAAAAATCACTCTTTTGATGCCAGGCCTGGTGACTTGTCCCAGGATAAATTTTTTAACAGGTAAGAAACAGCCATCCTCTGACACAGTAGGATTTAGGTCTGGACTTCAGTATGAATGAGGGAGCTTTAACTGAGGGTTTGAACCTCTTCATCGGGGCCAAATTCTGAAAGCTGACAGTGCAGCCCTATGTTAGAAACAGTTTCTGACTCAGTTTCCACATCACTGTCAACAGAGCCGACAGCAGCTGCTCTTCCTCTGTCAAGGTGTTTCTCTGAAATGCTGGGAATGGCATTCAGCAAACGCTGTCCCACGTGGAAGTGTGGATAACCATGTCTTGGGTCTGCAGAAAGTGGAGAGGGCAGCCATGAGGTTATGCTTGCTTGGCAGGTGCACCACTATCTAGTCACAGAAGTCATAAAAATGGACACTCCATGTAGTTTGGCAGCAAAACCCACACATTTTTAACCCTTTTTTTCTGGGAAGCACAGTCAAGAAAAAAAGACCTGGAATACAGAGCAGGTCAGCCCTGCTGCCTGCTATCAAAGCCAGACTCTCCTGCTCTGCAAAACCTTGTTGCAGGTTCTTCCTCCAAAATGTTACGCAGCAGGTTCAACAATCATGCTGCCAAGCAGTCAGATGTTAGGGAAGGAGAAAATGAGGCAGTCAGGTATCTTTTGTGCTCTCTTAATGGATTTACTAAAGATATACATAAAGCCCAGATACAGAAGAAAATTAAACAATATGAGAGAGGTTCTCTGAACCCTTCCTGATTTTTTTTTTTCACAGCATTTTTTCTCCAGAGTGTGTTGATTTTGTACCTGCACCTCTACAAGTGCTAGCTTTCAAACTGTCTCAATGCTCCATGTCTTGTTTCCTGCTGGTTCCTTCTCCAATATAAATAACTCTCCTACCTATTCTCTGGACAGGAACATAGCTAGTTGCAGGGAGGAAAAGGTGCATTTGGTCCCCCCTCTACCTGGTAATAGACTGACATGGAATTAGGCCTCCCAAAACAGGTATCCTGGTTAAAAACCCCAAAAGCCAAATTTTCACTCCCTTTCTCTCACTTTTATTTTATATTTACATTCAGTCTCCTCAGATCCTTGCTGGTCTTCCAAGCAATCTGTATTTTGAGTGTACACTGCTTTGCTTCACACAGAAGTTAATCCCAGCTGAGCAAAGAGTGGCTGCAATGCTTAAAGCCACAGTTCAGTTTCACCCACTCCCCAGACTAACCGCTCGGGCTCTGCATAGAGAATGCAAACAGAAATCATTTATTGGTTTTGCTCTCTCATTTTCCCTTCTCCCATGGAGCTAGCCGTCTTAGGAAGCTGAAACACTTTCCCTGAGAAATCCCTGTAGTGGGCTGATAGATGGGGGAGGATGGAGCAGAAAATCCACCATTCATGCCATTGCAGCAGG
This sequence comes from Regulus satrapa, assembly GCA_013396955.1. NCBI lineage: Eukaryota > Metazoa > Chordata > Aves > Passeriformes > Regulidae > Regulus > Regulus satrapa. The sequence goes on along the minus strand of VWZN01010897.1, from coordinate 484,875 downwards.
AGAAGTATAACAAGCATTGGTGTGTACATAAGAAGCTCCATATATGAGAGTTCCTGACCCTGTGACTTTAAATCTGACTAGATAAGAGAGCCAAAGAGTGGGAGGTGAAACAGAAGCCCAGAGAGCTGAAAAGATTTGTCATAGCAGATCTGGGACTGGTGCCCAAGCCTTCTAAGCACAGCTGGGTGATGATATTATGGTTATTATTAATAATAATAATAGGTAGTGTGCCAAAAGCTGTTGTTAGAGTAGGACTAAAAGAGATCACCAAACTGAGCAGAGTGTGGTGAATATTTTTGGCCAAAGAATATGTCAGTTTTGATATCTTTCAAAGTCTCTCAGGTATTTTCAAAATAAATTTTACAATTAAAAATAGAAATTGCACTTAAAAGCAAGGAGGAAAAAAGGTTTCTAAATTATCTAAGTAAGTAATAATTGTAAAAGCCTTTCAATTTCAGCCCAATTAAACATTTCATTTAGATCCAAAATCAACCTTTTCCTTTCATCCAAAACCTCAAAAGATTATCGTGTTGGTTGAGCCTTTTCTTCCTCTCTGATTTTCCATTTTGGTGATCAGACCAAAATACGTAGCACTCACCAAGCTCCACTCATAAATCCTAAGAAAAAAAGTGTCCCATGGACTACATTAAACTTTATTATGTAGACTTTTCAACAATGAAAATCTCTCTCCCAGGCATTTTAACTACATCACCACAGTAACTATCCTACCATGCTACAACATCTACTACAATATTTCTTTGTTGCACAGATAACTGTGACCAAGCCCTTGCTAACGTAATTCATGAGAGGGAGCAGCATGATTGAAACAATACTCACCCTTCAGGGTTGACCTCTAAACCTGTCATAAGTCACAAGTGTCAAAATCAAGCAAGGTTATACAGGGGAGGTTATGAAATTTCATCACTTATACAGATGTTGGATTTTCTATGCCATAATGACAGGCAACTTACTCAGTTGTGTATGTTCTGATGAAAAGAACAAATTTATTTCATTTTGACTGTTTTTCATTTTTAGATGATTCTCACATTTTATTCAGCAGCTTATTTTCTGTACTGTTCTTAGAAAAGTTTCTTTTTTTTTGGTTTGTTGGTATTTCTCTGTGTGAGACAATGCATCAACACCTTTCATTCTGAGCAAATTCAGCCAAGAACTGTATTGCAGAGGTATTTGCTATCTGATGAAATGTAGAGACGAGTGGAAGTAGCTGTTTCACAGCACTGTGTTTGCAAAAGCCCAGGAAAGGAAAAATAAAAGAAGTTCATCTGCAACTGAAAGCAAAAGCAGAAAGTCCAAGCAGAAGCAAAATAACTGATCTAATAAGAAAGCTAGCCCAGCATTGGACATCTCTTCTTGCAGAAAATGCCAAGAGATCTTAAATGATCAGGAGTTACTGGAGCTGTGGTTATGTCTGGTCAAAAAAGCTCCCTCCATGCTCTCCGCAGAACCTCCCACCTGCCATGGGGATACTTTCTGTTCTCACAAACACATCGAGATCCACAGGCAGGACAGCTGAACACCTGGTTCTGTTTGATGTTGTCTGAAAGAAAATAGTCCCCACTAATGACTAAGTCTCCTGTGTTGCTTCATCCCTGCCGTCCAAACACTCGTTGTACTCAGACTCCTAGATCTGCAGAGACAAGAGGTAGGCACGAATTTTTGGAAGTATCCAAACACAGGTTAGAAGGACTCACCAATGGAGCTCTCTAACTCCTTGGATTTTCCTGGAGTCACCTAATTACTCCAAGGGTTTCTCAGAAGTACGTGGTGTTTTCCAGACAGACTGGCCTTTGAGAAGCTGCACTGTGACTCCATCACAAGCCCATTAATTCCACCCTGTATGAAGTCATGTTGTCCAGAGAGTGATAACATGCTGAAGGGATAAACCTGTTCAGCAGAGCCTTGCCTTCAGCTTACACACACAACAGTGCAGTAATGCTGAAAGCCCTCAAAAAAACACATGTACATTGAAGACAGGATTTTCTTTTTCCTGTTTCTTTTTCCTCCAGGGGAAACAAAATGAACTTTAATAAACTTGGGTGTCAGAGCACAGGAGAAAGCAATAATCCTAAAAACACAGCATCAGCAGGAGGCACATGTATGGCTCAGGAGAACTAGCAGAGGAATAAAAATCAAGAGCTACATCCAGTCTGTCCACAGTAGTTGTCCTAACATAGAGGAGCAGGTACTTTACTGATACCAGAAGGAACCGGAGTCTGACAGGCCAGCGCTGTAGCTCACTAAATTTGATCCCAAACTCATTGATGACTAAGATACCTACTACATTTGCCATTGGAGAGGGACACTGTGGTATATATATGAGATGGATGGTCAGTCTTACAGGGTGATCTTGAGAAGATGGACTACCCTCTGCAGTGCATACCACTCCCATCAGGATGGCATGGGATCACACCGGGCAGCAGGGGAAGGGAATCCAAACTCACCACACAATTGGAGTAAAGCACCACACAAAACACTTGATTTCCCAACTCCTGGCTATTTTTCTGGAACAAAATAGTCAATAGACATGTAATAAACTGAAATGTGAAGGCCTGTGTTTGTACAGGATGTGAAACCTAATATTCAGATGTCCTCTTCTGGCTTTAGAAATCTGGATGATCTGTAGATTTCAGTGCAGAAGGCTGACACTCTAACAAATGCCGGAACTATTTTGTGCTCTGACAGAGAAATGTTACACAGTAGTCAGTAGATGATGTACTAGTCCTGTTCTTCACCCCTGGCAGTGTGTACAGCACATGTCCCATCTCTGGTCTTATTGTTTGGGTCTACCCCTCTCTAGAAAAACATTGGTACTTTTCTGAATTTGGTAGTATGTCAAATAATAATGACATTTCAAGATAACTCTGAAATTGTAAATAAAGTTAACAAACATGGTTGGGATTTTCAGCCTCTGAAAAAAAGCTTCAGGTAAAATACTTTTTTCATTTCCTCTTTCATATCTGTCCCAAAGTGTTTTGTGGCCATTCCAGTCATATTTAACCCTACCTGTACTGAACAGTGGTTATTGCTACTTATGATTATGTTCCCTTGGATTCAAGAATCAACATCTGAAGTAAGGGGTCAATTATACATATGTGAAACATCCCTTGGTTTGGAAAAACACCAGGATTATATCATGAGGCCTTCCAGGGACAGCTAAACACAATACTCTAGGTGCCACACATAACCCTGGGGACAGAAACAGCCTCAGCAGCACTCACTAAGAAGGGACAGTGTGGGTAGGGAAAGCAAGGAAGAAAAATAACTCCAACACAACCTTATAATGGCTGCATCAAAAAAGCAGGTTGAGAGACACATTGAAGGGCATGTGGAATGATCCTACTAAAGACAAATTCAGATCAACCCAACAGTTATGCTCAAAATTACCTCGTAATGAAGACTCCGTGCCCTCTTTGCACAAATTTATCCCAGAGTTTCACTGTTCTTACTGCTTAGAGGGTCTTTTCCTTTTTCCAATCTTTGGGTAATCTATCATGGGCATGGACAGGAGGTGATCCCACACAGTTATGACACAATAACTCTTCTCCCAGTATTGGAAGACCTCTACAATACAAAGAAATCCCACAAAATCCAGAAATTTGTTTTAAAAGTTACTAAATTTGGTACACAAAAAATAAAAAATAAGCAAGTAACCCCATCATGGAAACAAGCAGCTGTGTTTAGAGGCATTCATGCAAGAGGAGACAGGGTGAGTGGCCAGGGGTGTGGAGGAACAAAGAAGCTTCTCTGGCCATTGCCAGTATTAATGAAAGACCAATCCTAAGAGTTTGCTCCAGCAGTTTTAGAAACAATAATAACAGTCCTCCCCCTCCAAACATGCTAAATCTGATCCTTGCTAACGTGAATTAATACCAGGTTTCAGTGCAGCCACTGGGGTAATGTGATACTCTGGAGTGCTGTAATCCTAAACAGAGCATTAGGAGAGCAGCTCACGCCACAGCTGTGGCTCCTTGCAGGTGTTTATTCCCCAAGCAGCCCCTTCAGCAGCAAGTTTCTGACTGCATGAGAGGCATGGGGGAAACTCTGTCATGGTCAGACAATAAGTTTCTCTGGAATAAATGCGCTGATCCAGTGCTGGCGGTACCAGGAGCGCTGGGGAGGGGAAAGTCTGAAGTGCAGTGCTTTTCTGTTTTTGTTTTACTATGCACAAAAGGAGAGAAAAGCATGTGAATGAATGAAATAGATACCTCTGAGTGACCCCCTTCCCCTGGGGACTGGGCACACAGTGCCTGTGCACACACGTGCTCTTTGTTCCTGTGGTGCTGTGCCCCACCTCTCCCCTTACCCTCCCCCTGAAACCAGCCCTAGCTCACACATTTAACCAACAATCTCCACTATTCAGTTTCGGGGGCACCAAAGGGAAACAGAAGTCTCCCAAGCAAAGTTCTGCCTCCTCTGGGACTGCCCTGCTTTCCCTCCACCCATCCCTCAGCACCCTCCTCCCCCCCAAGCCTCACAGTGTGCCTGTCTGCAGCCACAACCCGATATTGGGTTTCAGCAGGCCTCCAGCTGACCCGGTGGGTTCATCCTGTAAAAATACCGCTTGTGCTGTTCATCTCTCTGATTACTCCTGCCTCCTAACAGGTGGGGCTGCCAGCTCAAAGACGGAGGGCAGGATGGGAGAGCTGCCTTTTAGCTGCATGCCCTCCTCCTAAGGAAACAAAAAGCCCCATTTGTTTACTCCCCTAGCTAAGTCCCCATGGTTGTGAGGTTTTCAGAAAAGAGCTTTGTGTTAGTCCATTCTTTAGGTTCCAGACCACTGGAGTCAATGGACAGACATGAACAGCATTTGAATAGCTGAATTTCCAGTACAATCTCTTTCTTTTTGGATGCAGGCCTCCATCAAATTCCCAGCTGACTTATGTGATCCTCTCATAACTGCAGGAACAGGTCGGAAATTGAATTAGTGTCAACAAATTCAGTGCTCCCTGATTTGTCTCTTGGGCCAAGAACTGCCCTTTCTGGCTGTTGGCTCTTGAGCTTTCAGTCTTGGTTGCTCTCAGAGAGCAGATGAAGAGGATGGAAATAACTACAAAATATCAAAATTGTTTGAGTTCCAGACACTTCGTATTTTACTCAGAGTAGTGGGTCAAATTTTAAGTTTGCAATGTGGGTCAAAGATGTAGATCTTAACTCACTGGCTTGTTCCACTTCTGCAGTGCTATAACCCCCTTTGTTTGAAAGTGCAGAAGTGTGTCCTCTTGCTCTTGACAGCAACTTTGCATTTCTTCAGAAATCAGGGAGTCATGACCACTTGATGGCCAAAATTTTTCTAGCTAGATAAGGAAATGCATAAACAGTTTCTACAGAACACAGGAGGGATTTAAATGCACAAAGCCCACAGAAGGTCTTAAAGAAACAATAACGGAGACACTCCAGGGATGGAAAATAGCCACAATCTTTCTAGGAGCAGTCAGTAGGCAAAGAATCAATTTTAGAGTTACATTGGAGGACAGCTGAAGAAAAAGCTAGATATGAAACTAGAGGATTTTTTTCTAAGCCCTCTTCCTGTCCATCAAAATAAAAGGCTTTGAAAGAAAGTATACATACTGGGAAAGTGAATGTTTGGGAAGGATTCACCTTCATCAGCCTGCAAATCTCTAATCCAGAGAGATGGAAAGAGAATCTGTGTAGCAGGTTATGGCCTGAGTTTTCTTTCGTTGCTTTTCACATACTTCTATTTTCTAATGTATTATTCCAGGTGCGACTTACCCACCATAGAAATGCTGTGTTCTTAAAATTATCAGGTACTTGAGTGGTGATTTCCTAATTCCCTAGTAGTCTGTGCTATATCTGATATATGAGATTTGAGAGACCTTGGATGGAGACATTGAGAGGTGGATTTTTTTCATACTTCCTTGGAAAACTGTAATGAGAAATTTTTTAAGAGTACTTCCACCCAGCAGGGGAAAGATATTGATTGACATTGACTTTATCACCTATAAGACACAGAAATCTTCAAAAGGAAGTGACGTAGCCAGACTGAAGTGGAACAGCCAGAATGAAGGACTTCAGTAATTTTTTCATAACAGGATATTTTCTGTGCTCTCATCAAACAACCTAAGTACTAATATTTCTACTTTTAGTAATATCTTCTCTGTTGTCCCTTCTGCATTTTGTTTTATTTCACAATGAAAACCATCAAACTTAACCATCTTTCCTGTTCTCATTTTTCTGCTCAAGCAGTTCTACTTTGGAAATACAGGCAATGGGAATTTGTATATTTTTCAACAAACACAGAGTTGCTGCTGAAGTCTGAAATATAATTCTAGGTCGTTTCTGCTATATGGATATGAACTCTATAGATAGTTTCAGACTCCTTTGGAAGAAGAAACTCCATTCTTGTCTAATATTCAACTGTGTTTTCATCCGTGCTCTTTAAGTTATTGTTTGTCACCTAAAAAAATAAATCTGCAAATTATAAAAGGACAATGATTTGTCTGTCTTTCATTTCCATAATGCCTAAGTGAAGCACAAAAGACTAATATATTATACTGTGTGATATTTGTTTCTACTTCACACACAGAAGAACATTATGTCTTTTTATTCTTCTATGTCTCTCTTGCTGTATTTCTTGGAAAAGGGAATTGGAGTTGTTGCTGTAAATTTAATAGCTCTTGTGTTTAAAATGGACCCATTTTCACAAAATTCTATCAGTCCAAAGTGGTCTAAGCAGATGAAAATAAATGTGTTTTCCCTTTTCCAGTAGTCATCATTTTTTTCAGACCTTCATTCTCGTGTTTGAGATGAAAGTATACTGGAAAGGATCACTGAGTCCATTTCTCAAAATACTGTAGAGATCCAAACATTACTAAACCCATTGGTGTTTTTTCCTTTGCAAATAATTTCAAAAGAGTAAATTGCTGTGTTCCAACTGGAAGTATCATCATTATGAGTACTTTGAAATCATAAAGCAGGTGACATTATCTACTGTGTTTGTTCTTGCTGTTCCTGCTTGGCACAAGCTTCCTAAAAGCCTCAGGAATTACTCTGGAGATGAATTTGTTCTGCAGGGGTCTTCCATTTACTTTGATTTATTGTGATCATTCAATGTGTATTCTCATTTGGATGGTCAGGGATTTACACACATAGCTTCCATTAACACTAAAGGGTGATACCATTAAGATAAATGTACAGTTAATCTCTAGCACTGTGGAGATAAAAATATCCCTCAGAGGGTGTTCTGGCTGGGCTGGAAACATTCATTATCTGAGATGTATTTCACAGCATGAAGCACCTTTGAAGACTGCTTTATAATTTTACTGCCCCTACCCAGTATTTCTTAGAGGGAAGGAGAAGAAAGAAAAAGGGGACTATCCATGGGAGAGACGAAGGAAAATGAGATTGCTTCCTTCCAACCCCACTGTGCAGATAGTGTTTCACATGAATAGCAGACAGAATCATCTGATTTTTGCTCTCTTTCCTGGATCATCATGATAATTTCAGGATTGCCTCAGAACACCAGGGCACTTGCTGCTTTTATTTTAGTAGTATCACAGTAGCCCTTGGAGAGGGAGCTTCCTAATCCTTCCTCAAGACATGCCAGCTAATAAACATATGAAACAAAAGATGATCCATACTCAGAGGACCCAACAATAGACAAAGGAGTAGATTCTGGTGGGAATCCAAATCCCAAGAGGCAGGAAGCATCTTTTCAGTGCTCCTCATCTATCTAGAGTTCAGCAGAGTTTGATATCACTGGTGTTGAGTTCTGCAGTGTGTTTGTCCCAGGTAAATGTAGATGCTTCACCAATATCAAGTAAAAGTATGCCCATCCCTCTCTCGCAAATTATGGTCAGGGAGGTATACAGAACACAAGGGTCTGTCTCACAGCTCTTTTCTCAAGTTTTAAAATTAGTCTCTGCATGATAGAGTTTATTTCCATGCTTTCCTAACTGAAATTTCTGATCTGCAAACCACCCTGCTGCAGAGTCCCCATAGCATGCCAAAATTGCCCAAAGGAATTGGTGAGGTGGACTTGTCCTCTTAGACCATCACAAGGAACAAGAAACTGAGGTGATACACTGCTGAATAGCAAGGTACTTCTTCTTCTTCTTATGTATTTTTATTTTTCCCCTCACAATGTCTTTGTGTCTCTTTAACAGCCAATATAATTCATTGAAGTGAACCAGAGGAAAACAACTTGGATGTGTCTACATTAGAGGCTGGCACTAATTTTTTCTCAATTGTTTAATGAAGCCATTTATATCACCAGCATAGACCCAGAGATACTTTGCTTTGGGCAGGAATTATGCCTCTGGGTTTATTCTGTCTACAGTTTTATTATTACACTGGGCATCAATGACACATGTTAAGTGTTTCCCTGTCTTCAGCTGTAGCTGAATATTGTGTTTAGGTAGCCCATTAGGCTTTCTTTCTATGGTAGTATGGATTCTGTATTTCAAACGTGAAACAGCTTTCCATTCAGGTGGGTGATTCCAAGTTTGTAAATGCAAAATATTATTTGACAACCTGACCCAACAAAACTCCTACAAATATTACAAGATCCCTTGAAAATGCAGAAAACAAAATGTTCTATGTAAAGAGCAAATGAAAACAGTGAGGAGGAGGAGGCAGGGAATGAATGCATTTGTCATTTAATTGCTTTTAAGACTTTTTGTCATCTTTTTCTCATATCCCCCCACCCCGCTCAAGACCAGAATATCATGCATGTAACAGAATCTGTTCCGATTAGAAGGTTTTGTTACAGCTGTAATAAGCTTTCACACAGGAAAAGTCCCCTGAGACCTATATTTCATCTCAACTTTCCCTACCGCATTACCAGAGGGTTTGATTCTGGAAAGTAGAGATTGAAATTCTCTCCTCCCGCACTCAACACTGGAAAGTAATGAGAATTGACAATTCCAAGACTCGCTGTGAAACTAGCACAGTCTGGACAGAAACTGCCTCTGTGATAACAGGTTTGGGAATGTTTCCACTTTCATCTGTTTATTTATTATTCTTATTTATTTTTCTTAGGCTTGTGATTTAGGGGAGAGAGGGTGGGAGGAGGAAAAAAACAAAAGGAAGAAAAAAGGGAGTCAGTAGCTTGGCAGCACACAGCCTAAATCTAAACACCACACACACTCACTATACCCTGGAAAGACCTGGATCCTATACAACAATTTCTGTAACACCATCACTTTTGGATAAACCAGCAACTTACTTGGAAAGAATCTTTGCTTTCTTAGAATTCATGTAACTAAGAGATAAAACGACCTTGAGAGATGGCAACTTTCCTTGTAAAATACATTAACTCTATCAGAGCAAGACTAGCTGAAGATCCCCCCTTGTCCATTCTGTGGTGAATCAAACAGGAAAACAGGTCTGGCAAAATCCTGCCAATGGGTCTAATAGCACTAACACCATCATGTTGCACCTCTGCCCTCAGCTGTAATGGCTTAAAAGGGAGACCAAAAATCTCCAGTCAGTGTCATCTGTGGGCACTGACACACAATGCAGTCTTGACTTGACCCGTCTTTAGTCCTCCTCATTCAAATGATGACTTTGACCCACTTCGTTGCCCTTTGAAATGAACTGGCAGTCCAGTTACCATAAAGTCTGTCCCAAAGTGGAAGTCCCCTGGATTGTTGTCTTGAACTATTTCTGTTCCTGTGGTCCTGCAGTAATGATTTTTAAGAAGAAAATGAGGATTGAGAGAGTCAAGCAAGCAGCCAGACAAATCTGTGAAACTTCTTCAGAAACTAAGAGTCATATGAAGAACAGAAATGACTGAGCATGGATTCTGAGGAATAATGTTATTTGGCTGGAGTTTCTGGTATTTAAAAATAATGTTTTCTCTGCTGTAATTTTTCCCTTCATAAGGTTTATTTTCCCTCTACCCTAGTTGCCTATTTTCCCAATAGTCATAGGAACACAATACTTCTTTCCATCCTCTGTCAATTTTGATCAGTGGATAGTTTCAATATTATTAGTGGGTGACTGACAAATGGAGTGAATGGTGATTCCTGCTTGCTTCAAACAGAGTATGTAAGAAAATTCAAAGTGGTCATGGAATAACCACTCTAGGATTCATTTTGAGAGGATAGATAAAAGGGGCCATTTGGGAGGGAGAAGCAGCAGGAGCTGAGGTTTGAATATTTTTTACTGGTTACTCTACACCCAGATGTTGTGCCTGTAAGGAAAATTGTTTCGTATTTCAGCATATTTCTACAAATAGAGATTCTAACAGCTGCCACTTTTTTCTCATTTTTATCTAAAAATTCTCTATGACCAGGTACTTCAAACCTTTTGGAATTAAGTCCACGGAAACCTCTTTCCCAAAGCAGAGGTATTCCAGCTGTGATAAGACAACATTGGCATTCACCTTCACCATTCAATTTGTCATCCCTCTTGCTCAGAAATGAGGACTTTCATCCCTTCCCTGTACACAGTCCTGGATTTCACCCAGAGCTGACTGTATTTCACTGCCAGCCAAGCTGATCTAGAGGGAGGAATGCTTCCTTCTCCTTCATTAAGAAAAAGGAGCTTAAACCATCAGAACTTGCTGAGAAAATTCTCCATCTTTTCTGTGCATTTCTCAGCTGTCATCACTCTGCAAAAGACTATTTAACCAAACTTCAGCAAGACCTTTGAAATACCAGCAAGAAAGGGTCTATCTGAGCCCTTGTCCCCTTCTGAGCCCGTAGCTGTTCAGCAACAGCTGCCCTGGAGCTGCTGCACCTTCATGCATTTCTTAAGAAAGAGGGAGCAGTGTTAAAATCAGGACTGGTGATGAAAAAGCAGCAAAAGAGTTAGAGGGAAGGGGGCACAGATGTAGCTCTCCAATCAGCTATTCTGTGTTAAGGGCTTGCATGGCTGGGAAATGCAGAGCCAGATGGTCTCTATACCCCTTTCCCTACTCCTCCGGTCCTGGGAGAAAGGTGAAAGAAAGAGGTCTGCAAAGCAACAAAGTTGTGATTTAGCAAGGCCAGAAACTTGTGCAGCAACTCTGCAAGGGCTCATGCAAACACACACACCTTTGGCTGCTGGAACCTGTTTGGCTGCCAGAGTGGACATGAGCCAGAAGACCAGGTCACCCAAAAAAGCCAAAAAAATAATAAAGAACCTCAAACCAACAACAACAAAAACCAAGAAATAGCACACAGTACTTCTCCAAAATAAAAACAGAATCAGCCCCATGACAGACACATTGAAGATAAAGGAGCCCCCACCAGGGATGTATTTGCCCTGGTGTAATTAATTCACTTTTGGAAGAGTTGCCAGCAGGGATCTCAGATTAAAATCTCTCTCTCCTGCAGTAGGAAGCACCTCCAGGAGCTCAACATCTCCCCTCCCTTCCCCACAGTGTGAAGTACCATTCCAAGTCCCAGTGTGAGACTTGAACCTGCAGTGACCTCCTGAGCCCTGCAGTGAAGGATGTATGAGCCAATGAGTCATGTTGACTCTGGCTTCAATCTAAATGGGCCTCTTCTCTCATACCAGAGAAACCACGTTCACACAGCCACCGAAGTTCCCTGTATCGGATAACCCTTAATGCAGGAGTTGGGTGGTGCTTGTTGCTGTCATCCTTGCCAGGAGGGAAGGGGTGAGCAATGGGGTGGGGATGTCAAACCCAGTTAATCCAGAAGTTACATCCTCTCTGTAATTTAGGGTGCAGGAGAAACTGTCATCCAATTTGAACAGTAGAGACTAAACTGATCCTCTGGGTAATGAAAATGATGACTTCTCTTTCTCTGTGGGTGGTCTTTTATTTGTAGGGAGAGAACAAGCGATTGTTGTTCAATACGTCTTTTGAGACATCACTTTTTACTTGCCTATCCTGTACACAGCCAAGTCCCCTTGCAGGGTTTTTTTGTGGCATCATGAAGGTGCCTTTGGGCCTTCCAAATGGTCTCCTGCTGTGGGCTAGATAGCAAAGTTGGCGGCTACCCTTGGTTCACCCTCTCCCTGCTCCTTACAGATCTCCAGCTTCAGATGTCTACATCCCCACTGCAGGAATTGCCTGAATGAAGCTGAAGAGAAGGATGATCATACAATCAAGGCAAGCTCCCACAGGAATAAATCCTCGGAAGTGAGAGTAGGAGTTTATGACCAAACTGATTATATTCCTGGACCATATCTGGGAGGCAGCAACTTTCAGATGAGACCAAGTGAGCCTCTCAGTCATAGATCTTGTGAGAGGGTCTGTGACTCACTGAGCAAAAGGAGGGAATGGTTATTGCCTGGCAGGATGCCAGCTTGACATTATATAAAAGTGATTTTTACCCACTACTGAAAAGCAGGCTACTCTCAGATGGAAGGAGCATCTGGTCAGCAGGACACTTAATCACACTTCACTTTGTGCTCAGGTGGTTGAGTTTTATGGAAGATAACACTTCATGTCTGGGTAGACCATTCTGTACCCAATTGTAAATACAGGCTGATGAACTCCAGTTACTCATACTGATATTTGCCAGGACACTGACCATTTGAATCAGAGGCTATCCTCTGCCTGATTCTCTCTATCTGCCTGATAACCGGCAGGATATTTGTGCTAGAATATTTTGCTTTTGCCTGTCTGCTTGCCTTTCTTTTGCAGCTGAACAAAGAGAGTGTTGTTTTCATAATATCAAAACTGATTTCACATTGATGAACTTACATTACCAGCTATACATCAAGGGAAATATATATCAGCCAGACCAACACCTACTTTCTCAGGTCCTGTACCCACCCATTTCCTGCCCCTTAGAAATATGTCAGCATCTACTCACAAGCCCTCTTGCAATTCTGAACCCTCCCTGATGTTCTCTGTTACCTATTGACATCCCTAATGATCTGCAAGGGAATGCAAACTGGTATTGATAGGGAACCTGAGAAAGCAACAGAGAGATTTACCTGTCATGAAAACATGAGTTTTTCCTTTCCTTATTCATCTTGTGGTTCATTGGGCTGTCATGTAATGCAAATAACATTCATGGCATTAGCTTGTACTTAAAATAAATGCTTCCTGTGGTTCTTACATATCTTCATTTCATCATATAGCACCTGAAAGAAAAAAAAAAAAAAAGGAAGGAAAAAAAATTCATTGCCTCCTGTACTCCACTGATGCACATGTTTGTCCTGCAGACATGAGTGCGTGGGCTGCACAGCTGTAATTCTGGTTTCTGTGTACTGTGTCTTTAAGTATGAGTAGGCAGCCTGCCTGTAGGGCTGGGATGGTGCAAATCTGGAAAGGCATTTAAGAGAAAGGAGAAGCAGGTATCTTTTGCAATGTCATTCCTGTAGGAAAGCACAAGATAGAACAAATTCAATGAGAAGCAAGCCCTTCAAGTGAAACCCAGGTTCAGAAAAAAATCAGATAAATCAGTATCCAGAGGGGGGAGAAAAAAATCAGATAAATTTCCTCAGCCAGGGCTCTTCTCTGAGGAAACCTCTGCTCCAACAGCTGGCTCTGCTGAACAGCCAGTTGGATGACCCTGCCTAAGGCTGGCCGTTCCTGTGGCCAGCAGCCCCATGGTGGAGCTGGGTGGCTGACATTTTGCACAGATCCTCTGACCACTGACAGCCCAAATGGTGAGTCTCCAGCCCACATTGCAGTCACATTCTCCATGCTGACCTGCAGGAAGTACCAGGCTGGCTGGGGTTCCTTGGCTGCTCCCCCACCAAGCACACACTCCTCCCTTGTGCTCTGCAATTTCTTCAACCATCAGTGCAAGAGAGTCCCCTGCAGATGTTCTGAGACAAGAGTCTCTAAGGAAGTTAGTCCACACCACAGAGCAAAGAAGAGTTTGAGAACAGAATTAAGCACCCTATAGCTTATAGCTCCATCATACTGTTGGCTGCAGCTCAAACTTAAAATGCCTTTGCTTGGGTTTAGGACAGGCTAAACTTGGAATAACTCTTGATGGAATGGACTGTAGCCTGAGGCATCATCTTCAATTCCCACTTGTGCAGATGCACATGGACAAGAGCTTGGGCCCAATTTAAGGCAATGAGCAAGTTCCTTCCCTGGCAGTCAGCCTGTGTCCGTGCCCACGCGCATGGGCCTGGGCCCATGCAAACATACCACAGTGCTTCCATAGACACTGTTTTGTAGCAGTTACACTCAGCTCCTCTTACTTCATATGATTTCCAAACGCTCCATACCCGTGCTATTATTTTCCTTTTTCCTTTTCTTTCCAAATGGAGAAGAAGGACTTATCCAGAATGCAGCAGCAAGCCAACACCAGAACTGGGAGAGCAACCCAGCCCTTCTGACTCCAATGCCGCAGGCCTTGTCTGCTAGACAGGAGTGCTGGTCATGTTTGAATAATGACATTATCTCTGCTAGACTAGTCAAAGTCCAAAAGTGAGTCATTTTGTTCCATCATCCACTCCATGAGTTTCAATGTGTTGCTGCATATGTCTCCAGATGACTGGAGAAGTTACCAATAACATAGGATATTTTCTGCTCCAGTTATTGGGATAGGGGTAGGTTTATTTTTAAACCACAATTAAAAAAAAAAAAATTATCAGATCCCTTGGGCCAGGTCTGCAGACATATTGCTGTCACTGCAACATGATTGTTTGTTGCATGCACACATGGTCATTTCAAAGAAACATTAGCAATAGAGGTAAAGCATATATATCATATGCAAACTGCTTAGAAATGGATTGCTGTGGTACTGTGCTCTACATAAACCAGGAATGACATCAAAAGACTGCCTGGTCATGTTTGTTATATGAGATTTGGGCATATATTTGGAATCAGTGCTCATACAGAGGTCAGCGAGGGACAGAAGACGCTAGCTGGTTTTGATTACTCAAAAAATAATGGCTTATTAATATGATTTAGGCGTATCCACAGGAGAAGACACAGATGTACTAGATTATTTAGTTGACTCAGTCAAATATTTAGTTGACTCTGTCAAAGAAGTAGCCACAGTGTAAATCTCTCTGCTCCTTTCATCTCACACAGCAGGAATCAGAGTTGTGTGTTTGTCAACAGGGGACTGAAGCCATGAGTCAGCGTTCAGCAAATGCTTCCAGTCCTCTGCAAACAGTTACTTTACCACTTGGCAATTTTAGATAACCTTCATGGAGGCAGAGAAATGCCAAATAATTTCGTCTTGCAACTTAAGGCTCCTGGAGCAGTGGTGGACATAAGTTTTTGGTGTTCCTTACCTACAACAGCAGTATTTTGTAGCCTGTCCTCTTCAAATGAACCTGTTCTGCCGTTGGAATACAATGAGATGTTGTATCCCTGTTGTGTTCCACAGCAGGCTTCTGAGCTGCCCATAGGCAGGCAAAGTCACGTTAGAATCTCTGCCTCCAGGGCATCCATGTCAGCCACGGCAAAGGACTCAAATACAGGTGTGATTTCAGCTATGTTTGTCAAACCCTGTGACTTTGCAGAAGCTGCACCATGTTGTTTCTAAAACACTTTGAGGGTGAGAAGCTCAGAGATCTCACTGCCTTGCAGCTACTACATCACATGTGGAGACTGAGTCTCTTCTTTGCATGTTCATGGCTTTATGACTCTGATGTCTATCTGTCTGTGCTCATTAACAGAGAACCACTGGACTTGGACTTGTCTCTTGACAGTGCTGAATTCCAATATTCAGCTCATGACTTAGGAACAGATGAGGGTTTTTACACTTGTCTTTCACAAATGACAGTCACCTGTCAATTCTCTAAGAAGCCTTTCTAAAGAAATATTCTCCACATGTCTACCTTTGCTTCCCTGCTGCAAGGGTTCAAATGCCAGCACATTTCAGAAGTGATAAGAATTCTATCCAATGCTTGTGCTCATGAATTCCCTATCTTCAGCCAAATTTCTCAATTCCCTTGTTTATTTATTATAATTCCCCCTGGTGCAACAATGGAACTGGATCCAGCAGAAGGTCTTGCACAGCTTGAAAAGAAATTTTGAAAGGTTTGTTATTTTATGCACTGCAAAGAAAGCAGATCAAGACCTCTGTTGGTGCCTGGAGTCAAATTTTCTTTGGGCCAAGAGAAAGAAGAAAACACATTTAAAATTCTGCACTGTATGGCACCTGCTCTGAAAGGGAACATTGCTTATAAAAGTAGTCCCAAAATTTGCACCAATTAAAAGACAATTACTATATTGCTACAGTGAGTGATGGATAAAGGAGATGGAAAAGAGAGAAATTACACATTAGTTTAGCTTGTTTTCACAGACAAGAATCTTGTAGCTAAAATAATTTGTTCAGAGGATAAATCCTGGAAACAGGGAAAGCTCTGAGATAACCTTTTTTGATAATCCGCCCTCAAATCCAAGGAGACAATATGAGAACATGGCACTGTCAGACTTCTCATGAGTCTGACAAAGCAGCCCCATCTTGCATGGCATGACCTCGGTCTCTCATATGGGGTTGCAACTCAAGCTGACCTTTATGGGTGGAACTGTGAAGAGAGAGGGTAATGGGGTTTGGAGTGCTTTACTTCAGAAACTGACTGGCTAAATCCAGTTCATACCTAGAGGTGCTGAAAGTGATTAGCATCTGAGGGCTGCTCAGCAAATCACTGGTCTCCAGTTCCCTTCCTTAGAGATGACTGTACAAAAAACCACCTTTGTTGTTGGCACTAATTCAGATCTTTTCTGCCAGTGTTAGGCCTGAGCTGCATGACCTGTTGTGCCAGTAAAAGCTGCCTTCTGTCAGCACAGCCTGTGTCCACATCCAGTGCTGAGGCCTGGAAGGGGGTAAAACTTTGTCTTTCTCTTAAGTATCACTTAAAAAACCCCAACCCTTTGCTGGCACCATGCCACTGGTGCAGATGGTGTATGCTACATTATCCCTGCCAGTTCAAACAATGCCAGAGCAAGACTCCCATAATCCCATTGGGTCCTAACCATTTTCAAGGTCTGATCACGTCTTTAAATATCACTGCTTGGAGCAAATGAAAGCCTAGACACAAAGCTTTCATCCATGCAGAGCCTGATCCCAGGTCCTGCTGTGCACTTACATGTGTCTGTGCTTCCTCAGCTAGGGAAGCTCTGAGCACGATACAGAGAGGAGCCTGTGTCCCAAGAAAAATGTTTTCATCATAGGCAGAGCCTTACAGACCTGGCATGATGTAGTGTGAGAGCAGAAATAGAGGCCTTCAAAGGGGCTGGGGCTGATCAGGTGATGAAGCCAGAACTCCAGGCCAGGTCTGTAGGTAGAAAGTGGGGACTGCGAATGACCTGTGAATACTGTGTCAGCCTGAGGAAGAAAGACAAGCCTCCTCTCTTTGGCACTCCTGTTAACCTATTGCCAGAGATGCTCACTGACAATGAAATTTAGCAACTATTTGCAAGCTTTCACAAGCACCTTGTGCAAACTTCCCTGTCGAGTCCACAGAAAGCAATTGTTCTAGCTGCTCATGGAACCTTAACGTTCTGCCTATGCTAGAAGCTGAGGAAAAAATATAGTCATTGATAGTCCTTCATTACTTCATTCCTCACCTCGAGTGAAAAAATTACAGGTGGACAGGGAAAAACCAGTCTGACAAATATTCTGATGTGGGGTTCCCAGGTCAGTAGGAAGCACTATAATGGGAAGAATGGAAATCCACTTCCAGAGATACTGAAAACATGACTGGGCAATGCACAAGAGTAGGAACAAGCGTTCATTAGGGTGATATGGCTTAACGTAAGCTTTGGGAGTGATATGTCTTAACATGAGCTTTGGGTTTCATCAGGTATTTTTCCCCTTGAAGGGATGGTGTCTAAATAAGCCAGGATGAAACTCCTTTACTACCAGATGTCCAAGGCTGACTCTAACACAAAAGGCCAATTTAGCAAACTAGAAGTGAGTTCTTAGATGTCTCAGAAGCAGTAGAATGCAGGTATTGATGCATTTTGAGAGCACCAGCATTTCCTCTTAAAACTTTTTTCACATCCTGATGAAATCTTAACAGTCTAAAAGCCCAAGTAAAGAAATAAATTTTAAAAAATATAGCAATTCTTCCCTCTGTCCATCCCATTGGAAGGAGTTTCCTTTTCTAGAACACTTGCCATGTCAGAGGACAGGAGCTTATGTATCCACAGGTAGGGAAAATTTCTTGGTAATTCTTTGTATTTGCAACAGGTTTGTGAACAACAGTAGGGAGTTCTCCTATTGTTTTGACTTTTCCCCAGCTTTGAATGTTTGCTAATTTTATTTTCTCTTATACTGTTACCCCATTCTTTACCTATAAGTTGTAAATAGGGAAAGAAAATGCAAAAGAAGAAATCTTCTGATTTCTAGGTAAAAACCAATTTTTCTCACTTGTGTCAGGTTTTCTCTTCTGCCTGGATCCATCAGGAGCTTCCTCCGAGGTCTCAGCAGGATACCAAACTTGCTTAAACACATGTATGAGGCAAATCCTTTACTGTATGTGCATGTGTATATATTTGCAAGAGAGGCCACAAAGTGAGCACCATTTCAAAAGCCCCTGTTTGTATTGGCATCTTTCTCCTCTCCATTTTTGTTAATTAGTTGACGAACGTTTGCTTGTGCCTGATGTCCTTCCAAATGAGAGGAGCCTTCAGCCAACTGTGCACCATTATTCAAACCTTCAGTTATTGCTCTGCAAAAGCCTCTTCAAAGCCCGGCCTGCTGCCCCTGTTTCTGTTTATCAAACAGCTGTGTTGAGGTTGGCTGCGTTCGGTCAAGTTCAAGGAGAGGAGCTGCCAAAATTGTGAGAGAGGGAGCAGCGGAAAGTGAAAATGCCTCTCACCTCACAGGGAGTGAGAAAAGGGAAAATGGCAGATGCTGGTCCAGGATGCTATAAATAACCAGTTTGGCACCACTGCACAAGAAACAGCTTGGCTAGCCCTCTCCTCTCTTCTCCTTCCCCACTGGGTTTATTATGTATTTAACCCTCTGCAGCATTTACTGTGGGAGGAGGCTGTGTCATCCAGAAGACCTCTCTCCAGGTAACCCTTTGCACACCACATGGATCTCCACCTTGCAAAAAAAACCAAAAAAAACCAAAAAAAAAAAAAAACACCCCCAAAAATCCTACTTTGAATCAAGGCTCCTTGGCTTTCAAGTGTTTACTGATGCAAAAAGCTCTCAAGCAGAATCACACCAAGTGTAAAATTAAGTAGAGATTGAAGTTTGTGTTTCAATCCCTTGATTAAAATAAACTTATTGATGAAATAAGTGAGTGGGGAGGAGGAAAAACTATCAGTTTAACATAGGGAATGTATATTGACTGAGATGATGAGCAGACTTTATTTCAAGACACATTAAGGTATTTCGTCACCTTAGTTTCTGCAGGAATTATGCAAAAACCCCAGGAGTCTTTCTCTAGAAGTGTGGACATTAGGAAGGGGCAGTAACTCAGAGATAACCAAGTAGGGGAATGGAATTAACAATTAGAAGAATGCTGGGAAAGGACCCAGGAAAACTTTTCAAGCTCTCTGGAGGTTTTGGATGTTTTGCCTGTTTTAAGACGCTCCAGTGTTTTCTCCAGTCTGCAGAGTGTTTCTTAGTTTTGAAAAAAAAAAAAATGCACTCACCTCCTCCACAGTGTAAAGAACTTTAAATCAAAAGAGATTAGTGTCATAGCCAACAGTCCCTCTGAGCACAGATAAATGTGTTGTGTTTATCTGCCATTGGCACCAAGCTGGCTCAGG
Source organism: Regulus satrapa (assembly GCA_013396955.1). Classification (NCBI taxonomy): domain Eukaryota; kingdom Metazoa; phylum Chordata; class Aves; order Passeriformes; family Regulidae; genus Regulus; species Regulus satrapa. The sequence continues at coordinate 465,287 of VWZN01010897.1, read as the reverse complement.
CAGAGTGATTAATACCCACCTGAGGCTGAGGGATAAACCCTGTCCTCCAGTCTTTGCCTCAGCTGTGTGTTGGGCAACAGAACCACAGAATATGTGAAAGTAGAGACACAGCTGGTTTGCAAAGAGCTTCCTGAATTCCAGAATACACTTTGTAGCAGTCCAGGAGAGAGAAACATTTCATAGCAGATATTCCTAAAAGGCAAGATTTTCAAGCAGCTCCTCTGGCAAAACCATTTGTTTCCTTTGTTTTTTTCAAGAAACCTCTTTCACAGTTTCCCCTCAAACAGTTTTCTTCCATCTCTTCAAATAACCTAGACACCATCTGGATGCTTACCTCAGGGTCTAAGGCAAGGCTCCCAGCAGTATTTCCATTTACTGACCTCTCTCCCTCCTTGTCAGCACTTTGGAGGGTCTTCCCTAGATCCCTTTGTTCCAGGTCTCCCTGACCTTGGCTGCCTCTTAACAAAGTCCTTGGACCATCAGTCGCACACTCGCTTTCTTACTTGATTTGGCCAGCTCTCTTGTTTTCCATTCCCCTCTGGTATCCTTGTCAGTCTCTCAGATAGCACTCTGCCCCACTCCATTTGTCTTCCTTCAAAGCCTTTTGTGATACCTCTTTTCTAATCTCTTCAAAATCCCTACCCCTGTGTTATTTTGTTTTGCACAAATCTAAGCCACCACTGGAAATAATCATCTGCTCAGTTTGCACTTACTTTGCTCCTAGAACAGGCTCTGTGCAAGTGATTGTATTTATTACCAGCAGAAAAAAAAATGGTCCAAAATTTTAGGCACTTCCCTGGGTTCAAAGTGGAACATACGTGTTTCAGGGAACACCTATGTAAAAACATGTCAACTTGAAATACTCTTTGAATGTAGCCCTAGATCACTTTCCTTTTCTGCCATATTAAACAAGAACTTACCATTCATTTTAAAAAAAACCACAAGAATGGCCAAGCTCAATATATCAGAATGCAAAATCCCATCTTTGAAGTTTGTCATAGCTGATGTTTACTAAAGGAGTAAGATAAAGAGGCCATGTGGAGTTTTTGTATCTTTGGATCTGCCTTTCAGCTACTGGTAGCACAGGGATTAATGAAATAGCAACAAGACCCCTTCAGTTGAGTTAGTGGAAAGCAAGCAATCACTAAAAATGCTCTCAGAATAGTGCTCTCCTAAATTAACAACTTGCAGAGGACTTTTTCTCTTTTTGCATTTTTTGGTAAGAGATAAATTTATCTCAAGAAGTGTTTGCTTGAAAAGAGGTTGTGTATCTCTACCTGGGAGACTTGGAGTAGGCATATGCACATATGCATACAGAAATGAGATATTCATGCTAGCTCAGGTGCCTGAGAGCAGAAGTGAAGGTTATTATACCAAGCTTCTTAGAGCCCCTCCGATAATTCTGCCAGGACTTAGGCAGGTTTTCTACAAAATATCTTGTTCGACTCAGAGGCAGACATTTTGAAAGCTGATCATTTGAGCACATAAACTTACCATTCCAGAATAATATCTAAAGGACCCTCTTTCTTAACTAAGCCCTTTTATCTCTTAATGTTTTTCATATCTCTAGTTTGGCCTAGCTGCAGTAGAGACAACTGCTAAGTTCAGTAATTTGACATTGAAATTTTCCTCTGATCAGAAATTCAGAAGGTGGCCGTGGAAGGAGAATTTTTTTGTGCAGTGCCTTGCCTGAGCATCCACTATTTTCTTTTGGGGATACTCCCTCATTTTCTGGTTTCATTGGGAGTTTTTGGTAGCAAGCAGATTGCCTTAATTCAGATGTTTGTGGAATTGAGCAGTAGAGAGAAAAATGCCAGGGCTCAGACCTTTTGCTTGAGAAAAGAGAAACTTCCTTTTGATATATTTCCCCTCAAAACATGGTATTTATTTAACAGGCTCCCTGACTGGCTCTGGAAACCTGCTATTTTGACTGAAGAATTTTTCTCAGTGAATTATATTAGATAAATATAACCAAAGTGTGTGATTATGCTGGGTCGATTAACTCCTGATGTCAAAATGAAACCATTTCTTTGGCTCTGTTTTCTCCAGCAATTTGTCACTGGTTTATGTTTAAAAAGCCCCTCCCTATGCCTGAGTGATGGAAACTTTGAAAATCCATTAAATCTTTCATCTGCAGTTAATTGTTCCTAATGTTACACACTGCACCTATTCACAATCAGACTTTTTTCCTCTGCAGACAAGGTGCTCTCTGCAAGACCTGCAGTTAGCACGGCACTGCACTTCTCTCGGCACTTTTCCTGCCATGGTAGAATATGTATTACAAATTCCAGTTTCAATCCCCTTTACTTTTCTGGAAGAGCCTGAGCTAAATCCTGCAGTGTGCTGACTATCTTCAGCGCCTGCTGTCAGCAGGAGATCTCAGAGGAAGAGTGTGTGTGTGAATCATGCCTTTTCCTGTATTTTACAAGTTTTAAACTGTGGTATTTAAACTCTGTTTCAGGCATCTTATATGCCACCCCTGTTTTGTTTGTTCTTCTGTGGGATTAAAATAGCATTTCTGTCTCTCTTTTCCCTTTAATTTTCCCAGCATGTCTAGTAAGACAACTTCTGCATAGTGAATGGTTTCTTACTCTGAATACATTCTGGTGCCACAGTGGGATAGTCTTCCTAGAGAGTCATGGTCATAACAAGTTGCCCACAAGCACTGATAAGTGCTACTACTTCCAAACCTCTGCAGAAGTGGCAAATATAATCAGAAATACCAAACTATATTTCATATATTATTTTTTAATATGGAATGTTTATATTTCATAGTTGGAGAAGAAAAAAAAGATTTGTGTTTTAATTCTGCTTTTTTTTTTTTTTTTTTTTAACTATAGAGCTTTGATATTTGCAACAAGGAGAATGTATGTGGAGCTGGGAAGGGTAAAAAATCAATTTGACTCGGTATTGCAGCAACCCAAAAATTCCGAAGAATGGTAAAATGGATTACTGATCTCCCTGGTTCTGTTTATTTCTAATCATTAATTCGCTCTGATTGCTATACTTTAGGCTTGATGATTGAAGTCCACCTTAGCAAAAGTTAATTTTATTTAAGAAAAGTTCCTGGAATATGAGCAGGCCTTGGGTTAGCTGCTGGAACTTTACCAGGCATGACACAGCCTACCTGCATTGTTTGTAGGCATTTTATCCTACAAAGAAACTGCTGGACAATGTTGGCATTGAGGAATAGAGAAGTGACAGCAGCAGCACAAGATTGTGCTAAAAACCAGGAGAATTAAATGGACTTGAGTAAACCAAATGCTCATCCAAAGGTCCAAGGTCTCCTCACAGGCCACAGGGTGACATCAGGAGACAGCAACTGACTTTGGACAGAAGGTTAAAGATGTTTGCAGACAGAGTCACTTTCTGCCACTGGTGACACAGGCAGAGAAAGGAGATTATGGCAGAAGGAAGTGAGAAAGAAATTATACTTTGTCTCAATCCTTTGACCTCAGAGATTTCCATGTAATTAAACCAGGAATATGGTTCCCAGGGATTTTGGGAAATGAATGGTTGCCAAAGCAAATACCACCCCCATGACACCCTCCCTCCCTCCCTCCTTGTAAACAGTCTGTAATCGCTTCATAATAGGCTGCACCGATGGGAAATGGTGATTAATACTGTTTACCACTAAGAAACTCCTGTTGCTTTTTTACCAAGGAGTCATTAGAGCCAGGTTATACTATGGGTGTAGGGCTACCTTCCTTAGAAATCCCAACTCAGGGAGTGTACTGCCTTCAGTTACTGCTCTGTGATGGGATTAAGGTGAATGAAACAAGGAGGAGGAGGAGGTTTCCTGCTCTCTGTTGCACTTCCCTTCATAGCTCCACAAGCTCCTTTGAGATTAGTGAGCATTTACAGGAGCAGAGGTGTGGGGCAGATACAGCCCTTTCATTTTTTCAGTGCTCACTGGTGAAGACTCCATCTCTTCTGGTGTCTTTTGAAAACAATGACACTAAATATTTTTAATTTACATTAATTAATTAATTAATTAATTCCTGTTCCACATTAATTGGGGAACTGGAACTAAAAGCTAATTCTTAGATAAAATATTTGAGATAAAGAATGTAATAGATCCAAGAGGATTTTTCTTTTCTGCAGTAGGATTAAGCCCAGGTCAACTGGGCAATTTAGAGGCTGTGACTTGAGCCTTGTGGAACTTAATCTTGGTACCCTGAACAGACAGAAGGCAAATTTGCTCAAAGATTCTTTATAGTGCCAGTGCTCCTCCAGGCAAGTAAACTCCTGTTTCTATGTGTCATATCAGCCCTTAGGAAACACTCCCAAGCTGGGCCACTTGCTCTGTCTCATTTTTCCAAATCAGTAGGATTCAGGCTGAGCTCATGGAGAGAACCAAACAAATTTGTTGTTGGAAACATCATCCCAGACTCAGACAGGTTCCAGTCTGAGGCAGGAATCAGGAGCCTAGCCTTGATTTGTGCCCAAGCAACTGTGATGCCAATGGAAAGTATCCATCTGCTGAGACGTTAATTGAAGTTGCCTGCTCAGTGAAACTCCTGCAAGAGTGTCTTGTGAGAATGCTGAAATGTCTTTAAAGCTCCCAGTGACCATTAGAACTCATAGGGTCTTACTTCCTGCATAACACTAAACCACAAAATTTCATGGGGAAATCCCCTCTTCAGGCCCATAACTTCTGACTGAGAGTTAATAAATCTCATGATGGCAGAATTTCATCCTTGCAGTAACACATCTGAGGGAAAATGGCTCACATGGTATCATGTGCCATCTCCTCCTTCTCTCTCTTTTCTTTTTTTAAAAAATTTTTTCATTACTCTCTCTCTCTCTCTCTCTCTCTCTCTCTCTGTGTGTGTGTGTATGTCTGTATGGTGAGCAGGGAACAAAAATGGTCCCACACATATTTTTTTCTCCACACCTTCTGTAGCACTTTTCTTAGATGACGCAATTGACTCGAGCCACAATAGGAGAGCAGCGGTGTGCATCGTGATGAAATACACACAAGATCAAAGCTGAGATGGTTCCGAGCCAGAGAGTGGGAACATGGGTCTGAACTTTCCCAGAGTCTGAAGGAGCTGGTTCAGCCCATTGTGAAAGTTCTGGGTAGATTCCAGGTGCACATTTTCCTAAAATGTGGAGATATTTAGATCATTATCTCTCATTTGAACTTATTACAATGAAGCATCTTCTCTGTTCGCTACTTCTGTAACTGGTTTCATGATTTTATTATACTTTTTTAAGAGACTTTTATGGCAGTGTGGTATTTGCTTGAATGTGAACGGGAACATCATGTTTAAAGATTGATGATGCATAACACAAGGTGAAAAGGGGTTCATAACCTTACATGGGATCTTACTCCTTTCTGGCAGTTCCAAACAACACAGCAGTGTCTGCCCAGCAGATAACATTTCTTCCAGCAGCTGCTATGAGAGAGTGAATTCCTAAGGGGCAGTAAGCCAAATCCACCTCTGTGAATAACAACCCCTACCCATTCATTAATGCATTATGTAATTAACACTGAGAATAACATTATGGGAATTAAACTTTTCTTAACGGTCTCCAGTGGAAGTTCTTCTCTTCATGGATTTATAGCTTTGTGAAATTTTAATTATTTGTACTGAAACTTTCCATGTTCATGCTCTGCCTCAGGCTTTTTTTTTTTT
>VWZN01010897.1:410803-459605 GCA_013396955.1 Regulus satrapa | reverse complement strand
TTTTTTTTTTTTTTGTGGGGTGGATAGGAATTTTTTTTGGTGGGGTAATTTTTTTTTTTGGTAATTAATGTTTTAACAGTCTGGCCATTTCTGAAAAAGGAGATGGAGGAAAATAAATTACTCTTCTAAACCAGACATATTTTCCCTAACTGTTTTTCTTGAAACAGTGTAAAATCTTAAGGCTTTCAGGAGGAAAACTGAGAGGGAATGAACTGGGAAAGAAGGAGGTGTTGTTATATTGGGTTTAAGCCCATAGACATGGCAATGTGCATGTGGTTCAGACACCAAAGTCTCTGCACTTCTGAAAAGTGCCAGCCTGCACTATAAAGTTTTTACACAGCAGGCAGATGAGTTGAAATCCTAAACAGAAGGGCATAACCACAAAAAAAAAAAAAACCCAAAAAAAACCAAAAAAAACCAACCCAGCAGTATAGGTGGTCACAGTACTATTTGTTCTTTGAGCTATAGAAAAGTAACAACCGCATGGTTGTTAGTCTCAACTCTTCATTTTTTCAGTTTTCCATTTAAGTCAGCCCAATATCATTGCCTGTGGAGACAGATAGAGACTATTTTCACATTTAAAAAATAAGATTGTGGAATGGTTTGCTAAAAGATGTGTACAAAGTTAGGATCCCTTTTAAGATAATATGCCTTTTAGAAATACTGCACGCTAAATCTAAGTGATTGATTATGTTGAGCATACTGGCTTAAGGCACATTTCCTCCCAGAATCAGGAAGAGGAGCCAGGATTTTGAATATCCATATATTTTTTCTGGCTATCAGAGACATGTGTGCATCACATCTCCCTTTAACCATCTGCTCTTGTACAATAACAACATGCTACCTCTGCCAGTTGCTCCTTCAGTTCCCATAGCAGATAGCAATGTCCATCCAAAGGCAGTGGGATTTGGCCAATGCATGAGGTTCATGCCCACCCCTCAATCCTGCCTTTTCCCTTACTAGTGTGCACTTACCTGGCATAACTAAAGACCCAAGTCTACTGTAGGGTTGGCTCCAGCTTGTCAAGTTTGCCAGGCAGCATGGAAGAAGACTCTCTGAAATGGTCTCTCATCCATCCTGGGGTAATTCCTCAGCGTGTTATCCCATGGGTTCCTCTTTCAAGCTACTGGTTACCCACAGCCACTGTCTGAAAACCGTGAGAAAGCCACTCCCAATACAGACTTGTTTCCTTTGGTATGTTTTCTTATAGGAAGACTTGAAATAGGAGAGAGAAGAGGATAATCCAGACTACTTCAGGAGTGCTTTTGTTAAAATGCTTGTTTTAGAAATATTTCTTCTCTTGAACATCCTGAATTCCTCAAATTTTACTCTCTGATAAAGCAATGTTTGCAGTAGATGAAAATCGCTCTATGCCAAGTTAGAAGGCTGTGACTAGAAAGATCACACTTGATTTTTCCTATTATTTCCTGTCACACTCCCCAGTCAATGGAGCTGAAATCTCACAAGTGGCCTTACTGCAGATCTGCAGTGACAAATGACAGTGCAGCTCTGGAGAGATGGTTACACACTCAACATGTTTGCATGCCCTACCAAATCAATCAAGGGCTCTTACCAGCTAGGGTGTTAAAGTCTCTAACATGTAGATTCTATTCGCCAAATTCTGCTGCGAGCAAAATTTTTGGGGGGCAATGTTTTTCCCTCAAATTGATTATCTCAATTATTCACTTTATTATAGAAAACCTAAGGAAAATATGAAGTGCACTAACTTCTGGACACCTGGCAGTTGCAGCTCAACCATCTGAAATTAGAAATTGATGCTGATTGCTTTGTACAGATCCATGGGAAGATTTATATCTTTGTGTAGCCAATGTTGATGGAATAAATTAAACTGGGCATGTAAAAGGAATAAGGATTTACTCAGCATTTGAAAGCTGGCTTCAATGCCTCATGGAAGAGTGTGGCAAATATTCCAAAGACATGCAAATATATCACACTAGCAAAGAAAGCCTGGGTAACTTGTCCTTAAAACTGCACCATTTCACCCCAGTGCCCACTCATTCCCAGAAAAATCATCTAAGTTACTGGGGAAAAAAATTCCCAGTGCAGAAAAACAGGCCTACTGGGCTTCACAGAGACCATCAGATCTTAGAATTGGACCTAAAAGAAGACTCAGTCTCTATCCCATCATTTTTTTCAAGATGAACTATGTTGCCCCAGCCAATGAGAAACTGGATTTGATTTGCTCCATATTTTGCTTTCATGGGAGAAATGTGTTTGGTTGAAATCTGAACTGGAAGTTTTTAGGTCCACAGAGCCAGAGGCTCTAGGAGGAGTATGCAGGCAGGGTATGGCGTTGTAAAACTGCTGTGGCTTTCTTTGCAGACTCTCTGGCAGAGTCACCTAGACTGCACTGTGCTTACGCCATGCAGGGCTTTTCAGTAAACATATTGGCACACTGGTAATATTTTAATTTTAATTTTGAACAAGGGACTGCTCAAGGAAAGAGACTAGACTTAAACAGATCATCTTTCCTCCAAAATTGCTGCCAGCAGGAAGAGAAGTTGGTTTTCATTCATGCCCATTTGGCAAGCCAGCTCTGTGACTTAGCCTAGATTATGTGTTCAGAGCTATGTGCATAATTTTAGTCACTCTTCTTGTACTGCTTGTACAGCATTGGTCACTTTTGCCCAGACATTCCCCAAGACATGAAAAGAACATCCATTTTACAAAACTGTCAACATTCAAAAAAAGTCACCAGACACATCAGGGAAAGGAGGAGTTTAATACCCAGGTCTCGCCCAAAAAACATAAAACAGCTGAAGGTATGGCAGGTTTTTTTCCTGCATTTTACATTAAGGGTCCTTTTAGAAGCTTTGGTCCCATGTAAGACTTGAACCTGAAACATGCTGTCTCATGCAAGAATTTTGTTATTTGAAACTCCTTGTTGCAAATACATTTCTTCGTCAATGATTCATAGCAGGTTCTTCCTTGGATGACTTGCATTTCGTTTTTTGCTTTCAAATGTATATATTGTGTGAGTCCAGCTGTGAAGTCATTGAAATAAATAGTCCTTTTCCTTCTCTTTTCATGGGCAATTTGTTGCTGGGATTTATATCTGTTCTGATTGGGCATCTTGGCCACACAATTAATTTTAAACTCACTTTTTTGTAGGTTCTCTCTAAATTTACTAGTTTCCAGCCTGAAACTGGTTTCATCCTTTCAACAGGCAAAAGAATGCCAAAACTTGTAGGATTGGATAAGCACAGGACTGAACACAAAGTCATTCGCTGGAACATTTAATGAGGAGCAAAGAGAAAAGGAATGAATCAAAGGGAAATTGCTGATTAATACCAAAGCACATGCATAAAAATGCATGTGTATGACTCATCCACAAGAGAAAGAGATTCCAGATAAATCCAACTTGCTCTCTAAAAAGTGAAAAGTAGAAGGACTATCTTGAAAAATAAACTAACAATCACTTGGACCCATTCAAATCATTCTGACTCCCAGTATCTGCTGAGGCTTTGTGGGAAATATATCAAATTCTCCTTCCTTATACCTTAATTTTACAATCTTCCTGCTCATAATGCTGCTCCTTATATATGTCAAAAGAATGTAATCTGTGCTAAAAGGACCAATGCCAATTGGTCATATCATCCATTCAGTGTCCTTGTTGAAGAAAAATAGGGACAAGGAAACATGGGGCAGACCTTAGTCCCACAAGGATAGCAAGGTTATCACAAACTTTTGAAGACTACATAAACTTTAGAGATAAAAGCAGAGGCTACAGCAAGGATACACTAGAATCAGTTGAGCTTTAAGGCTAATATTAACTGTTAATTTGCATGCTTGCCCCATTAATAATAAAAAATAAAAGTGCATTGGAAGAACTGAGACAAAAACAGATAGAAGTATCTACTACCTAGACTCTGCTTTCAAGCCCATTTAAGTTGCAAAAGTGCCAAAAGACAGCTACTGAAAAATATATTGATAACCTGTTAATTTCTTATGACAGCTCTTAGTGAACCTGAGGAGGAAGAGGATAGCCAGGTTTTCTGACCCTTAGACTGCTCAGTGAGTTTGAAATTTTTTATCAAAATGGGCATACTCAGCTTTCTTGTGCCAGTTATCTCACAATTCAAGAAATGGTATCGCTGGAGAGTGACATCAAAGCTAAAGGGACACGGAGTGGAAGAAATGAGGGATAGGACATAACATAAACAAGGAGAAAGATGTCCTGTCTTTTACACTTTAGAATATGCATTTTAGAGAATATGTAGTTCTTGTCTGAGGACTGTAATATTTCTATGGCCTGGCAATGGAAACAGAAAAACTAACTCCATAGAAAGGCCATGTTCAAAGAAGAGGTCTCGTGGTCACAATATCTTCTACCTGTTCTCCAACAACTCAAATGTAAATTTTCATCAAATCTGGAGATACCACTCTCCAGTGACAAAATGTCTTCAGTTGTAAGGTGACTGCACATATTATAGGAGGTAAGAGGCTAATAAAGGCTTACTTTTTGGCCAGCAGAAGCTCTCAGCCTCTATTCAGAGGTGAAGAAATGTGAAAGGTGTTGCAAAAGTCAGGAGACAGGAGCATGGTCTTCTTTACATGAGAAGCAAATACTAAATGTAATGATGAAGTGTCTGTGACAGAACCTTTCTCATATACTCATTCTATTGACTATAAGAAGTCCTCAGTGAGCCTCCAGAACTGCAATGGGTATTTGAGTGAGTATTGGAATAGAACATTTACATGGAAGCCTAATCTCCTTTTATGTCAGAATATAGTCATCTCCAAACAAGTCAAAGGAATGCATAACATATATGGCAAAGGGCACATTCTGATGTTTGTCCCAAGAATAAACCACACAAAACTACCAAGTGTCACTTTTCCTGTAATTTGCTTTGTTTTAATATTATTCCATTTTCCCTTGAGCCATCCTTGAGCTGACATTAACACGATGCACTCCATTAACCTCCATGAAGCCAAGGCCTTCAAAGCTCTTAATCTGACAGTGTTTTACTTTACTATGGGGTGTAAATCAGCTTTAATGCCAGGACTGGAGGCACTGTAATCTAAGCCTGGAAAAGTTAAAAGGGTGTTGCAACGCATGTAAAATCTATATGAAATAGAAGGATGCTTTATTCCCCTGAAGGAAAGAAAATGCTTTATTGGTTAAGCACTCTGATGTTCCCTTGGAAAGGCTGGTGGTGGTTTTTCCCTTTTTTAAAAAGGGAAAAAAACAAGTACAAATTACTTCTGCTAGGAAATAGCAGCCAATAATTGGTAGATGTAATTCTGCAAAGTGTTAGTGGTGAAATCTTTCTGCAAGATGCATCAGGCCAGTTTTGAGGCCAGCTTCTTCCGGGTAACCCAACCAAATCCCACAGCACAATGCTGCAAACCATTCAGCCTGTCTCCTGCCTTCTGCCTCTGAGGCTGGTTTCAGAGGAAAGTGTTTTACTTCTCTCACCCACCTCAGAAACTCAGCTCCTGCCACTAAATGGCCAAAATGGTTTTGAAATATTCCGTTAAGGCCCAAAGCCACTGACCTCAGTGCTACTGAATTTCAGGCAAGGTGTCCCTTCTGGTTTTGCTTCTCTCAAGCAGTCTGAGCTCAGAGGCTGTAATTGTGGGTTACAGGCATAGAAACAGTGAGCACAAGAGCAGATCCTTGCAGAAGGGAGGCTTTGAATGTGGTAGGAAGGGAAATGTCTGGACTGAACTTGATTTTAATTTTTATAGCTGGCACCAAAGGATATTTGGATTCTNTGCTGCAAAGGATTAGCTTTGATATTTTAGACTTCCAGGGAGGAAACCAAATTAGCATCAGAAAGGAAGATGTGTGGGTTGCCTCAAGTACAACTGATGGGTTTAATGTTAACATTATGAGAGTCATGCCAGAAATTTTCACTGCCACAGAAACCCAATAGAGGGAATAGGTAAGGTGCCCAGGAAAATGGCACTGAGAATATGAACTGGAGTCCAGATGGCCCTTCCAAAAGAGAGACTGGGAAATCATCCTGGCAAAATACAATCCCTGTCTTTGCTGCCTCTTTACAGACAGGGCTACAGCAGAAAATTAATGCAATTAGCTGGATGACCTAGAAAAAGGCAGAGAGAGCCTCTCTTTTCAGAGAGTTTCTTGTGGTTGGACCAAAGTCCCATTCAGAAGAAGCATCCAGCAAGAATTTCACAGCTTACTGAAAAGTGGTTCAATGCAATGTGGCTGAATTGAATGCAATGTTTCACATTAGTCCTGTGCTCAATCTGAGCCAATCACTTTCCTCCCAGTGACTCCAGGGAGTCCCTAACTTAATGAGGTAGTGAATCTTGATTGGGATTTGAATGGATGGGAGCCACACAACACAAAGTAACATTCAAAATGCTGAATTTCTTAAAATTTGTGTTGCAAATATTAATGACACAATATGACAGAATAACTTTCCACTACCTGTAGTCTCTGACACAGACAAGACACACAGTTCAGAGAAATGTTTCCAATTATGACAACACCCACAGGGTTAAGATGCCAGTTGTCCCAGAGTTATTTGTAACCCTGAATCATTTCCCTCTTTTAAGAAATATTTCTTTTCTTTCATAGTCTAGCATAAAACCCCCAGCACCTAGACCCTAATCTCTGCTGTCCCTAAAACCTCTAATTCCTTGCCCTTTTTTCCCCTTCATGGTCTCATCAACTGATACCATTTTGCCCAGCCAAGAAGGCACCCACAAATGAGACAAAGGGAGCCTACTGTAACAAGACCCCTTGAATCTCCTATCCCCAAAGAGCTTTAAAGCCATTTTTCCTCTTCCAGGGACTCAAATGCAGCATCTCCAAAAAGCACTTAGCCTCTGCCAGCCTAGGTCCTGGGAACTTGAGTTTATTCACAAACTCACATGTTCCAGTTGACAGCGTTAAGCAGTGGCTGCCAAGCTAACAGGCCAGTGATTGAATGCTTTTTATTAAAAATAAATAACTTTTTAAAAGCACAATTCAGTGAACTATATCTTCACATTTGAAATAGGATGAATATCAGGCCTCTGGGTTGGAATTCACTCTTTACCTGTTGGACCTTCCAAAATTGACACAAATCACTCCTCTGCTTTAATGTCTTTGATGTTTTCTTGATTTTTCTCTCCTAATGGGTATGGAAGAGAAAACTTTTTTTGTTTTTACATAAACTCTAGAGAATTGTTTTTAAGTTTGAGTAGAGTAATGCAGACAGGTTTCTAAGATACGTGATTCAAATACACGTTAATGTTCTTATTTGAACGCCTACAAAGTTGGCCTGATATATAAAGACACAAGATGTACTGATACATGTGCCAGTTGTATTTGATACAAATCTAGAAATCAAGCTGCAAGCTTCTTGTTTTGAATCTCTGGGCCAAAATATAAATATCTTATACCTAGGTGCAAATAAAGCCTGTTTCCCGGCAAGTCTTTTTTTAGTACTTTTCAAAAATTAAGCCATTAAAAGTACTCTTAGACAATAAAAAGATATTAATTTACCTAAACAGGGATTTGCAGTGGTAATTTAAGAACCCAAACCAAGTTTCACCACAAGAATAGGAGAAAGAATGGGTTTTACTGGAATTAAGGATTTTTGTAAGTCTTACACTGGAAATTTTGATTAAAAGGTGAGCATTATTTCTAAAAAGTAAATCCTTAACAATTATTTCTTTTTCATAATTTTTGAAAAATGTTTTAAGGGTAGTTTCTGGTCATTCAAAGCATTTTATTTCAATGTAAAGTAAAAATACCTTCTAAAGTAATGTAAAAATAAAGTATAAAATAAAAAATACCTTTTAAAGTAAAGTAAAAATACCTCAAATACTTTTTTTTTTTTTTTTTTTACTTTGGAACCAAGCAGGTACCTGCTGAGAAAGCTGTTTGTTTGTCCCTACTGCATCCAAATGAGCTGTTTTTTACTCCCTGTGAGATTCTAGCCCAGGCTTTCCTGAATCAGAGAGAGTGAATAGCCAAGAAAAAAGGTGTTCCAGGTAATGAAGAGAGGAAACAAAAAGGGTTTTTTAAAAGTTTCTGCAATCTTGTCTTGCTGACTGTGTGTAACATGTAATAGAATTTTTAAAGGACCTTTAAAGGAAGTCATTCAACCAGGTTTGCTGTGTCACTTTCCACTTCCCAAGTTTATCAGAAAAGTGTGGGAACAGCTGAGTAAAACATAGGAGTGAGCTTTGAAGGATGTGTAACTCATCACAAGAAGGAAACAGCTTTGCCATCCTGTTCAGAACTGATAATTTAGCTAATCCCACCCTGTTTGGAAGTTTCCAGATGATGTCTAACCATAGCCAAATTTCACCTACAACTCCCTTTGTGCCAACACAAAAACAAAGTGACTCTTGCACATCCAACGTGCTGACAAGCCTCTGAGGAGTTTCCGAATAAGTATCACAGATGAGAAAACAGATCCTTGTATATTGAACTGTTATTCTGAGATGATCTGGTAAAATTGTGGTTGAGCTGAAGACTGATGTAGGATTTCTGAAATCTTAGGGCTAAACTTAAAGGGCAGAGTGCTTGGTGTTGGAGAAAATGTGCTTGAACTGCTGTCGTCAAGATCAAATCAGCGTTCTGCAGTTTAACTTCCAATCAAATGTTACTGAATCTGTTGTGTGGGGGTGTATGTAACTGTATTAATGTGATGCATATACATCAATATGATGGATTTCTAATTGCTAATTTCCTACTTTCTTAAGCAGTGTGGAACCACTCCCTGTGAGGAAGAACAGAATTTGAAGCCAAGTTAGGTTTTCTTCAGTTAACCTGTGTAAAGTTTTCTAGCTACAGAGCTGGAAAGTTGCCCTAGAAGTTGCCCAAACACTGCTGAATCAAATACAGAGGCCTTCCTTAAAAAAAAAAAAAAAAAAAAAAGAAAGAAAAAAGAACACAGACAAGGAACAGTCATGTCATCAGCTGATGTTTTTTATTACTGTATATAATGAACATTATTGAAGAATTAAAAATCCTTCCCACCGTTTGTTGCTGTTTTAGGGGTGGGGGTTAGGCATTATATTTATGTTGAACAGAGCCATTTGAAGGTATTGTGGAAGGGACTGATTTCTCTCCTGTTCTTTCCATTCCTCTTCTGTTGATTCATTCATCCATATTCATTCCCTTCCTCTATGCCTAAGACTATCCATCAGTGAACATGAAATCATAGAATCATAGAGTGTACTGAGTTGGAGGGGCTCATCAGGATCATCAGGTCCAACTCCCTGTCCTGTGCAGGACACCCCTGCTGAGAAGGCTGAGAAGTCACACCATGTGCCCAAGAGCATTGTCCAAACACTCTCTGAACTCTGTCAGGCCTGTCCCAGTGCCCAGCCACCCTCTGGGTGAAGAACCTTATCTTGATATCCAACCTAAGCCTCTCCTGACTCAGCTTCAGGCTGTTTCCCTCCAGTCCTGTCACTGGAAACAGGAGTGAAGAGATCAGTTCCTGCCCTGCCTTTATGAGGATGTTGAAACTTGATGTCTTTTTTTTATTGTGGTGCCCAAAACTGCTCACAGCATTCAGTGTCCTGTACCAGCCCCACTGCTGAAACCAGAAAATTATATTATCCCAGGGACCCTGTGAAAGTTCTTATAAGAGTCCTTGGAGAGAGATAGTGAACTGATCAATGTCCTTGCTGATAAGCAGAGAATCTGTAAGTCTCTTGCCAGAGAGGAGATAGAGAACTAGAACAGCTTTCAGCTGTGTCAAGTCATGCAGCTCAAGCCTGAATATCTTCAGATATGCCTTGGCTTTCCAAGTAAATACCATCTAGTCTCTGAAGCTTCTGAGGATTATTAGCTCAGATTCTGACCTTAGGCTAGGTTCTTTTCAGTCCTGATCCAAAATAACTCTGCTGATTTCGGTAAAGTGACTCTGGATTTGTGCCACTCAGTGCAAAATTGGAATTTGTCCTCTTAGAGACTAGCTATTCCAGCAGAGTTTATGTGTGCTCATTCAATCACTGAGAATAAAGCACAGCAAGCTGGAGGAGCCATGACCACCTTACTGCCTCCCTTGTGACACCCAAAACAAAAGAGGTCCTGCAAAATCAGTCATCCAAAACACAGAGCTGTCTATAAACAATCTAAAGGACCCTGTTTTCCCAATGCAAGGGAAAGAGCTGCTTGGGCAGCTCTGAGATGTATGGATCGTGTTTAGTCTACATGCTTAAAAATAATAATAATAAAAATATTGTTCAGGCCAGAAGGAATTTACAGGCTTAGAACATCATGGAAATCAACTACCTTAGTCTGCAGAGTAAAAATATTCCAGAGAAATCCAAATAAGCTGCTCGTCATCCTATTAATTCATCAAACTTGGCCCTGCATCACTGTCTAGCACAGCACCCTTTCCTAGGCAATAATCTTCCTCTTCATGGTCAGTCATGAGCTGTGAGAGATTCCTCCCAGCCTGTGTGAACTCCATTGGCATGGGACATTAGCCAAACAGCCAAATTTTCCTCGTGAGATTCAAGTTCTCAGATACCAAAGACCCTCTTCCAGCAGCATTAGTCATAGGGTGCTGCACTGTTATTTATATGAGGCTCAGATCCTCAGTTCTCCTTTCATGGGGAAGGGGATACGTCTGAAATCACACCCTTAGGAGGATCACGTCGCTCTGGAGCTACGCATGTTGGCCTCAAGATAATTAGGCCAGACACATTTCAATGGCAAATCGTATTTTTCACAGTCCGAACAGCCAGACATGTTTACCTCAATTCCCAGGATAAGCAGAAGTTAGAACACTGAGACACTCACCATCATTCAGCTTAGAGGCTTAAGCTCTTTGCTGAGAGCTAATTTGGGAACACTAGGCAGCATATCAAGGCCGTCTCAGCACCATGTGCAGCTGCAAAAAGCCATTCAGAATTGCAGCTGGATGCCTTTTGCCTCTTCTTAACAGCTGCCATAAATATTTCCATCTGACGTCCTTCATGTTGGGACAGGAGGCTAAAGATTTAACAACCTTGATGGCAAGATCTGGACTGGACTGTTGAATAATCTTTATAAGAATTATAACTTTGATTCTCTAGTATTTATCTATTGAATCTTGTGTCTATTTGCAAAAGGAAATTCCTGGATGGAAACTTCTATTTGTGATTCTCGATAATCCAACCATTTTACAGCATCTGTCACAATTGGTACTAGACAGACAGCATTAAGTTCTGGACATGTCTCTGAAACTTTTAGGTGATAGGACTAATTATTTATACTGGAAAGAAAAACGCATTGACTCCTCTAAATTCACTTTATGAATGCTCATTTATGAGCAAGGAAAGTCCAGGTGAATTTACTCTGGGATTTGTACTTTTATGTGTATAGAAAGACAAACTCACTACTGAAGTGAATGGGAAAAATGCCACTGAGATCACTGGTTCCACCATCACTGATTCCAGAGCCTGGCTGCATATGTGCAAAGAAAGTGTCAATCATTCTCATTTTAGAAACCTACACCAATTCCATAGCCAAAAAGCATAAAGTAAGTCAGCCAAAAGAAAACCTGTTCCTCCTTGAGTGTGGGTTAAGTGGCTTTGCCAAAGACACAAGCACAGCTTATAGAACAAACTCCATTATTTTTTACTGATCATAGAGCTTCTGTTGAAATGGATGTATGTTCATGAACAGTAGAGATTCCCCTACAGTTTTCTGAAGCATATGGAGCTGGAACAAAACCACTTTAAATTAAGGTTTTTTGTGGACACATTGTCGAGAGCCACCACTGGGCACATCCTCTACAGCTGGGCTGTTGAATGCCAAGGGGTTTCCTGTGGCTCTGTCCTAGGTAGACCTCCAGACTACTCAGAGGCAGAAGAGAGTAGTAGCATTTCTCTGGGGAAAATGTTCACTTCTTTAGGCATTGATGTTCTTCCTGAAGATCAGAGGCAGTCAGCTGGCAGTCAGCTGAGAAGAGAGTAGTGCAAGCAAAAGCAAATAAATTATAACATTTACCAGCAACTCAGTGGGTAGGGAAGTAAGGTAAGACCCTGTGTTTCCCCATCACTCCTAACTCAGCTCTGTTGATTATTCCAGAACCACAGCTGTGACCAGTGAACAGGACAAGGACTGTTTTCATTTTATCATGTTGAATATTTCACTCAGGTGCCAACTGAGAAGTTCCTGAGCTCTTTAAATCTGCTGCATGAGCCTGGGCTAGGCAAGTCATGGTTCATTTACATAAGAGGTAGAGCCATTAGCATTTTTTATGAAAATATGTATCTGGCTTTAACTTCTTTTGGGATAAGAGTCCAGAACACTAAATGATGGTTGATAGCCTCATAGAACATGCAACCAGAGTGTGCACTTCCTTGGATGACCTTTGATTTGTTTCATGCTCACCAAAAAGCCTAACACTTCTATGATGCTGGAGCTTTCAACCAGCAGCGTGATGTGGAGGAATGTATTAGAAATGTGTTCACCTGGGAAAATCTGTGTTCACTATAACACTGGAGACAGAAAGTGCTTCAATTTTACTCTTAATCTTTCATCTGACTATCTCTATTCTCCTATGCTGGAGTAAAAGTAATCCCAACGACAAACAAAGCCAGTCTTCACCCTAAAAACCTATCTCATCTTGTCCCAGAGTTGCTCCTCTGGAAGGTGTAGGTGTGGTTGTAGGTGTCTGAGTGTGGAGGGAGGTAGCCACAACTCAAAGCTGTAATCTTAGCAACTAAGATATTGATTTTTGTTTACCATGGGTCCTTGCATAAAGCATCAGAACCAGCTCAAGCATCTTAACTTCAGTACACAGAGCTGCCAGGAGACATGCTGTGACTAAATGCAGAAGACTGTGCTCTAAGGACTTCTTTTGACCCTGGAATGATGGCAGAAGATTATTTTGACCTCTTCATTTGTCCCAGCCTTGGTGGTGTACAACATACGATAATACTTTGCTACAGATTATAGTTTCAGACTATTTGATAAACAGGAGTCTATTTTTAGACAGTAGAATTGCCTAGGGCACTTGTGAAATCTCCATCTCTGAATGGTTTTAATAGCAGGTTAGACAAATCATGTCAGCAAAGGCAATCTTGCCATAAGGCAGGCGGATTCCCTCATCTCTGTTTTATGTGACTCTATAGTATAGTATAGTATAGTATAAAGAGAGAGAAAGAAAAGAAACTTAAGCATAAACTGGCAATACTTGCATCTATTTTTCAGCAGGCAAACAGTACTGTTTGGGAACAGATAGAAATAATAAAGGAAACAGAAGAGGAGCTGAAGAAATGACGCACCAAAGAAAAAGAACTGACAAAGAAAAAAATGCATAGAAATTAGATTTCTGACAAAAATTTGGAAGAAAATCAGTGATGTCTTTCCCCCATTTAAGAGGCTCAGCAAAGGCAGGACCTAATGAATACTGAATTTTAACACAATGATTCAAGAAACATATTAGATCCCCCTCCTTTGAACCAGCTACCTCCATGGAAAAGTGAGTGAGCAGCTAGTGCTGGGTTGACACAGCCAGTGCATTTTTAACATGTAACCCATATACATACTCTGCATTTATGCTTTCTCATCCATCCCTTGTTATGTTCACTTTAGCTTTTTCTTGGTGCTGAATGTCAGAAAAACCATAGCTACAAAACTAGCTGGAATCCTTGTGTCCTATTTCTGTATATGCCTGTTTGCTATGTCTAATACTTTGTTCTTGGGATAAGACATGGGATTTTTTTTGTTCTGAGACTGTGCAACCCTTGGGACAAATGGGAGTTCAGCTCGGCAAATGGCTGATCATGATGTGAAAGCCATACAAGCAGGTAAAACTCTTTTTGCAGGTAATATTCACCTTGATTTTCAGCCCTTATAAGACTCTTTTATAGCCTGATCTGGGGACTCACTCATACTTTCCAGGTCAAGGGTGGAGCAAAAAGGGTAGTAAGATTAGGAGACAGGTTTTGTAGTCTGCTCTGATCATGCTGTGGGATGGGGAGACGGGACTGTTTTAGCTGTTTCGCTTTCCTCCAGGTCTGGCTGCACTGTCTGAGCCATCCTTGGTGAGGGCTTTACCAGCAGCCTCCTGCTCTGCCCCACTGTGTTGACAGACCCTGCTGCACTTAATTAAGAGCTAGACACTGCAGACAGCAGCATAGCAGTCCCCAACAGTATTACAAAGGAGCACATGTGTAAAGGAAAAGAGAGCATTTCCCATGCAAACCAGGGTTTGCATGCTCTGCCAGGTCAATTACAAGCTTTTTCAGCCACAGAGGAAACAGCTCTTTCTCCCTTTTATTAAAATGGCTGCTCCATCCCATTGTGGATTGAAAGAACTACTTGGCTGCCCTTGCATCCCAGCTGACCTCCAACCACAAGCCTAGGTCTTTACCAGAAAGGAGGGGGAACCATCAGTTGCTAAATGAAGACATTGTCCTCCTGATTTTCTCTTTGTTGCCACTGTTGTGTGAGGTTATAGAAAGGGAGAGAGCAGTTCCAACATGGCTGTGGGTGAAACGGCATGTCCCAGCCTGGATAAGCATTTTCTTCTGGCTGTGCTCTGCTCTGTCAGGAAGACCTATACCTATACATGAGGCATGAATTTTCTGGGAAAGACTGTTCTCCCCACCTTCTTCGGCCAACACTATTTAGTGTAGCACACCGTTCCATCCCATGTGTCCCAACAGGATGTGTGTCTGGAGACCTCTACCAATTTCTTTCCTTGTCTGGATTTGGATTAACCTGCCCCTATACAACTAGAAAAATCAGTTTGGAGGAGGTTTTGACCCATACAGGCAAGGAACTGGTATCACTGACTGGGGTTCACTGAAGTAAGGATAAAATAGGACGTCCAGAGGTACCTGGGTCAGGATAATGAAGGTGCCCTGATAGGAAAGAAGGCATAGATTACGTGGCCTGGTCTTCTGTTAGTTGCCTGCAATGACAAGAAAGGAGTTTGGTAGATTAGTTTGTATGGGAGGGCTTCAGGTCGGAGACCAGGACGATCTGCCACGAGCAAGATAATACTATGGCTGGAAATCTTGCACCAATGAAGTCTATGGCAAAGCTCCAGCTGGTCTCACTGAGTGCCAGACAGTATTTTTGGTTTTTCCTTGACTCTGAAAAATAGAGTTTAATTTATGTAATGAAAGACATGTTCTCACCATCATCTACTGACTTACCAACCAGCTGGGAATTCAGTGTTAAATTTTTGGAGAACGAATTCATCTGAGAGGAGTATCCTTTACTTGGTTGGAATTCTTGACCCTGATGTATAGAATTTCTGTTTGCAAAGGCTAGAGAATGGGGGGTTATTTTGGCTTTGGCAACTAGTTGTTCCTTTTTGTGTTTATATTTTAATTTTCTTTCTTATCTCCATGTCATTCCTCCTGACTTTGGTGTCTTCATTGCAGCAGCCTGTCCATTTAGCTTGGCACTCTCTTAAATGGGTAGTGTATCCATATGTCTTCAGGCTGGGATGCTCTTTGTGGGATGTAGAAAGTGCTCTCTAGCTCAGTAGTCCCTGAGCTAGGAAATCACCTCATCCTCATGAAAGTGTACTGAAATATTGGACTACTCCAATTTTTCTGAAGATGTATCATACAAAGAGGGCTGTCTATTTCTGTCGCTTCTGACCTTCCTGAATTTGAGAATACTTGGGGGAAGATATCGTGGGTTCAAATTACTTTTTGCTGTCAATTTGCATACCTTCTGCCAACGCATACTATCACTCACTGTGTCCAAGCGCAGTGAATCATACCTTGCAAAATACCCCTTCAGTTTCTAATTTGCACATTCTGGCTGAGCAGCCTCAACATTTTCAATTAATCTTGTAGGAAACAGGTTAATGTTAGTAAGACAGACACTGTATCTGGGGAACAGAGCTGCAAGAAAGGGCCTCCACTTTGTCAGCGGCTGAGTAACATGACCTTAAGAGGGAAATAAATTGTTGTTATAGTTTCTGTGATGATTTTGTTGTTTTGGGCTAATCGAAGTGTAATTTATTACACAAAGTATAATTTATAGCTTTACTTTGATGTGATGCTTCTTGTTCCTTCCCTACAAAAGTTCACTGTGGTGTTCTGGCCATCTTCTCCCCACTAGGTGTTTCCTACAATTCCTTCCATTGTCATTCATGTTTTGCTATTGTCAGCGATGGTTCCCTACAGCTTCAAAACATGGGCTTGGCTTCCAGGACTTCAGTCTGAGCCCATTATACTAAGGAGTCCTTTTTCCCCTCCACTATCCCAGGCCCGTGAATAAATGCAATTTGCATTGGAGGACAATATCTGAAGTAAACATTCCCCACTGAGTATTTTCAAAGAGGCTTGGATGTACTCCTTGAAAGACAGCAGTGGTTGCTGCAGG
This sequence comes from Regulus satrapa, assembly GCA_013396955.1. Classification (NCBI taxonomy): domain Eukaryota; kingdom Metazoa; phylum Chordata; class Aves; order Passeriformes; family Regulidae; genus Regulus; species Regulus satrapa. The sequence goes on along the minus strand of VWZN01010897.1, from coordinate 443,317 downwards.
GCTTTCCAATCTGTCCTCTGGAACTGATCTACACACACAGCATAGTCCAGAAACATGGGATTAATTGAATGTGTTGGTTTCCATATGCCCACAACACAAAAGGACCCAGTGTCTGTCATATGCATGATGATCCATGTATTAAGCTCCTGTCATTACAGACACAAGTTATTTACTCCAGTGTCACTCTGAGGCTCCAGCAGCTGCTCAATTTCCTTTTGGGCAGGCCTGTCTATTGCTTTCCACTGCTATTTCATCTACAGTCCTGCCCATGGGAGGGATGAGTAAGTGATGGGGAGGAGGTGGGCAGCGATGGCTCTGACAGAGGCATGTTTATGCTGGACTTTCATGATCTTCCTCTGTATTCAGTGGAGAACAGTCCATCTCCCCTGCACAGTGAGAGCTGCATAAAGCATCTCTCTGTGTTTGGAGGGAAAGGCTGAGTTGTGCTGATATTCTAACTGGTTCATCATGTGTAATTGGGAGGCTCTGATGTACTCACTCCCTTCTACCACCCTCACTGACTCAGATCTCCTGCCTGCCTGTGATGGGCTTGAGTAGTCTTGGCTCAGCTCTGATGCAGAAACCCATATGCAGAACCATGAATATCTTCTCCTTTTGTTAGTACTTCAGCACCTCCAAGGTATTGTCCATGTTATGACAGAGCACTGGCTTCAAATCTGAAGAAATTCCTCTGTGGTATTTATGTCCTCTCAGCATGGCTAGGAAAATTGCTTCTTGTGGCACCCACTGGGATCCAGGAAGGGAAAAAAGAGTGGTGCTGACACCCACTTTCCCAGATGCACAAAGAAAGATTAAAACACTCTGTCCTAAACTTTTTCATGTTTTTAAGCTGGGGAAATGTAATTTTTTCCCCAGAGAAAATTTTTCACATGGGATTTTTTTGCAAGTTTACACATTTCTTTTTGGCTTTGCCACACTGTTCATTTGTGGTTGTTGTGTATTAATGAGAAATCTACGAAGATAAAAATTAGCATTTTTTGAAACATTTGGATTCTCCTGTTCAAAAGAGCTCTTCATTTTGAATTTTCTGTCCTGTTTTATGCTTTAAAGTACTCAAGAGTGACACAAGTTGACCTATTTTAGAAGAGATAAAATATTTCATTGATACAAAGTGTGTTTTCCCATGTTTTGCACAGAAACTGGCATGTAGTTCTTCTTCTTCTTTCCTCTATTGTTTTTTTCTTTGTGTCAGAATCTCCAGGAAATAAGAAAATCCCCAGAGTACTCCAGAGCCTTTGCTGCTGACACACACATGTTTACTAGATTGCAGTGCATTTCAAGATCCTATTGAAAACTCTCTCTTTTCTGAGCACTTAGTGGATGTACTCCAGCCCACATCATGAGTTCTTGCCCATCTCTCCCACCCCAAATTGCCATGATCTGGCCTCTCTTCTGCTGCTGTTACTACTCTGAAAGGGAGCTGCCCAAATGATAGGTTTTCTGTCCTTTCTCCACATTGCTTTGCTTGGAGCTCTGTTCCAGCAGGGCTGCCACTGGAAAGAGTTCCTAGTCCCTTTGGTTCCTTGTCTTTACCCACAATGGAGGCTGGGAAGTGTCTTGTATTATGTTCAGCAGAGTGTGGGGGAATAAAGGGAAGAAAGCAGTCACTTCTGGTCACAAGGGATAGTCTGATTTGCCAAAAACAACCGGCTTAGATGGGATTCCCAGTCCAAGCTGGACGAGATGATGCAGAAAATGGAGTAGATAATGAGCTGTTTGTGATCAGTTCCTGTTTGTTTACTTTGCTGCGGAGCTGTGAATGGCCTGCTCGTGAGAAGTCTCCTGGACTCTGATATTGTAGAAGGAACCTACCTGAGACAAGCAGAGCAGAACCCAAACCTCCACCTCTGCAGAGGAAAACACTGTGTTCCTGCAAGGGCCACCTGACAGTTGCCCATCCTACGAGGCCACAGAGAGGACACTGGGCTGCATGGCAGCCCAGTGAGTGAGTCCCTGTTGTTAAAACACTGCACGGAATATCCCCAAGCCCTAACACATCAACTGGCCCAGCACTGAGTTTGATGAAAGGCAGAGCAGATATTTTCCTTGAAAACAGATTTCTAGCTGGAGTGAAAGAAAAAAGAACATGTTTTCCCTTTCCTCCTCTGTGCTGGCATCTATCCAGACAGCAGCCAATGAAAGCTGAAAGTCATGATGCAGTTTTGGGGAACTAAAATACTTCCTACATGAGAAGTTGAAAGAGGCTACTCTGTTCTAACACAGCCTTTAAGAGTCTTCTCATCTAATTCCAATTTGAAATACTCTTTCTTCAGCCTTCTATTAAACCTTCCATATGATGTAGAGACCCTCTCTTTTAAATTATTCCCTATTTTCTCTCTATTATACCTTGTTATGCTTGTGGCGGCTTGACTGAAAAACCAAGTCCTCCTCTACAATGATAGCATATGGAGTTTATTGCTACCAAATACGAGAAAGAACAAGCACTTAGCAGGATTCAACCATGGGAAATGTGACATGTCTTCCCAAATTTCTTTGCCTACGACAGTACATTCTGTGGAGTTCTTCTGTGGAGTAACTTAGTTAATTTACTTCAAAAGCTGTAGTCAGGGTAGTTATTCAGAAAAGAAAATGAAATTTGGCAGATCTCAGAGATTTGACATTGTGAGTTTCTGGAAAAATATTTAGGGAATTTTGCTCATTTCTTGGGAAATTGAGGAAAATGGGGAGGAGAAAGAAACCAGCAGTAAAAGATGCAGGAAAAATAAAAAAGAATAATTCTAAGGAAATTCAAGTGGGGGTGGTTTAGTGGCAAAGCAAGGGGTTTCACTTTGAAGACTGAGTGCTCTGTTTTATATTTGTGAAAGCTGATGAAACAGGCTCCAATCCTAAGAGATTCTAGTACTGATTAGGGAACTTATACATTAAAAGAGTGAATTTACAAGAAATTTTTGATTCTTTATCATGCTCACAGGTGATACCTAAGTGTACACTTACAACTACTTGCAGGCAATATGCTTTATTATAACTTGGGGTGGAGAGCAGGGTTTATGCTTTAAGAGTGGGAAAGAGTAGCTTGAGATCTGCTGAGCAGAAAGAATCTTGCGGTGCTGGTGGACAGCTTTTTTTGCATATGAAAGCATGGTTTTGCATATTTAGCACTTGATATGAACAAACATTGTGCCCAAGTGGCCAAGAAGGCCAAAGGCATCTTGACCTGTATCACAAATAGTGTGGCCAGCAGGACCAGGGCAGTGACTGTCCCTCTGTACTCAGCACTGGCCAGTTCACACTTTGAGTCCTGTGATCAGTTTTGGGCCCCTCACTATGAAAAAGATGTAGAGCTGCTGGAGCACTCCACTGCTCTCTACAACTCCATGAAAGAAGGTTGTAGCCAGGTGGGGTTTGGTGTCTTCTGCCATGTCTCAAGCAAAACAATGAGAGGAAATGGCCTTAATTTGCAACAGGGAAGGCTCAGATTAGACATTAGACAAAAAAAAATTCACTGAAAAAATGGTCAGGCATTGGAATAAGTTGCCCAGGGAGGTGTTAAAGTCATCATCTCTGGACGTGTTAAAGAGGTGTCTGCGGCATTTGAGCTTATGGTTCAGGATGATTACAATGGTGCCAGATTGGTGGTTGCAGTAGATGATCTTGAAGGTCTCTTTCCACCCTGATGATTCTGTGATTCGGTAAAAAAAAAATATCCAAAAGTGCACATTTTGTTTGTGTGTTTCTAGGTAAAGAACATACAAACTTACTGAGTGTTTTACTGTTTGATTTTGCATGTGGCACTCCAGGGTCTCCAGTGAGTACATCAGGCACTGCACCAAGCACTGCAATCATTCAGGAATTACAGGAAAACTTCAGGCAAAACATATTCTCCCCCTACAACTGATAGCTGGCATTTTAAACTTGTTAAATTTTGGTCTTTTGTCATGACAGAAATGCTCTATTCCTATGCTTTCCCTCTGAATAATCTTTAAGATCATACATTTGTGGATGATGCCTTGTATAACATGGAAATGGAGTTCATCAGTTTATGTTAAAATATAGAACATGCATCGACTACTGCTCACAATGGAATATTCCATGGCTTTGTCAATTCTGCCTTTGTAAATTAATTGATAGGTCCTTGGAGATAGATCAAAGCCGAACAACTTGGATATTGGCTTGAACCCACCAAGAGTCAGATCTGAGATATTTGTTTGTTCTATTACAGGAAAGCAGTTTGAGTACAAACAGCAGGACAGGGTGTAGGTTCTAGTGTCTCTAGGTAATGAATCACATCCACATACACACAGACAGTGCTATGGGAACAAAAAGTGGCAGCCATGACAACAAAAACACAAGCCTTTGTTACATGAGCTAAAACAGAAACTCTGCTATCTATGCATAGAAGGACTTGGTTTTTCTCCAAGGGTAGCTACAAGAGAAGAGTTATAAGGCAAATCAAGGCAGCATGAAAAGATCTCCAGAATAAAGAAGTTTGGGGTTTTCCTAATATATGGGAAGTTGGTGGTGATGATAGGCTGGCAATAACAACAAGGACAGAATGATGAGTTCACTAGATGAAAACCTCTACCAGAGAAAGCTTTGCTACAAAAGTTATTCTAAGAACTTCAGGTAAACCAACACCTTCCCTACCCGGTCCATGGCTATTTAGTGGGAAAAAACCCTGTTGTAGCAAAGGTAGAAAATTCATTACTTAAGTTCTTTACACTTCAAACCCACTATATTTTAAGAAGAGATAATTTAAATTAACTAAAACTGGGTAAAGTGGTGGTTTTTTTGGTTTGTTTTTTTTTCATATAGGAAATGCAGAAAGCTAGTATGGACAGTTCCCAGTCAGCAAGGAAATAAAACTTCAGCATGAAGGACTCTAAGAACAAATCCAAAAACGACTTCTAAGATTTGCATTTCAGTAATATTGACAGGTTCACACTGGCACAGGCACCAGCACAATAAATGAAATGTAAACACAAATCAAGACTTAATCTTTGTACCAAAGCAGGTACCATCCCTGGCTTTGGCAGGACAGCCTCGTTAATGTGACACCAGAAGCTGTCTTATTGCTTTGCTCCATTCTGGTCCAAATTCCAAATTCATAATGGAGTGATGCTTTTCAACAAAGGCAAATAGCTTACTATGGGTCACTGGTGTTACAGATCAGTTATGTCAACATTCCCCTGTCAAAGTCCAAAGCATCCAAAGGAGGACCACAAGGATGGTGAAGGGCCTGGAGGGTTTGTTGACGAGCAGCTGAGGTCACTTGGTCCATTTATCCTGGAGGAGACTTGGGGAACACTTCATTGCAGTCTGAGCTTTCTCATGAGGGGAAGAGGAGTGGGAAGTACAGTGCTCTTCTCTCTCATGACCATTGACAGGACTTGAGGAAACAGCATGAAGCTGAATTGGGGGAGATTAGATTGGATATCAGGAAGAGGTTTTCTATCAGAAGGTGGTTTGGGCATGGGAACAGGCTCCCCAGGGAAATGGTCTCAGCCTGCCCGTGTCTGTAGTCTGGTGAGGAATAGAGACATTAAAATCTATAGAAAAACTGTTATGAACTTTACACTCCCCACACTCAACCCCAAAAAAAAAAAAAAAAGAAAACAAAGCACTGATCAATAACTAATTCTGGAATAACAAGTTTGCTTGATTCCTCTCATTGAACTGCATGTTAAGATACAAGGCACAGCTTGATCTCTTGTGCAATGCAGCTGCATGGAGCACTGAGTAGCTGCTACAGCTCAGGACTAGTTGATGTGAATTTCCCCCTATGGGCTCATTCATTTCCAGCCCCAGATGTTCCCTGGTGGAGGTGCCCTGCTTACCATAGAAGACAAGTATCTTACAGCACAGAGACAACCTCAGGGATCTTCCCTAGGATGTGTGCTAGCCAGCTTTCAAGACACAGCTGAACAAGAAAGTACAAAGGAGGACTCATGCACTGCTTTGTGGTCTCAAAGGAAGTCACGAAATAGGATCAGCACAAAAAGTCCTCCGGGCGTTCACACATGTCCCCCTGCTTTGTGTGAGAAGCCCATGCTCTATGCTAGCCATCTGGGACAGCATCACCCACATTCATGCTCTGACATTTGAGAGTGATTAAATATATTCCACAAAAGTCAAAACCAAAAGAGAAGCCAGTGAAACAGCAGAGATAAATAGATACATTTCTAATCTTACCCTGCAATGCATCTATAAACTATTGCCCTTCTAATTTTTGTTCTGACTTTTTCACACGCTGTTCCTTCTCACTAGGACTTCTTTCAAAGCCGCTGTAGAAGGAATTATGTTCCAATAATGCCAAAATCAGTGGGATTTAAATTAACTTAGCACTGAGTGTCAAAAGTTTTAGAATCCTATTTCCCAACAGAAATGCTTCATAGGTATGTATCTGCCAAGCCTGAAGATGGAGTGTAGGTTTCTAAGTCATCTAAATACCAATTTGGAAATGGTACTTTCCGATGCTGTGGAGATTTGCCATCATTGTAGGCAATGGCCCAATTCATTTCCCAAGTGCTGGCCCACCAGAATTCTTCCACAAACAATTTCATACCTGCAGCATGCCCAAGGATTATAGAAATTGCTCCAGTGCAAATCCCAGCTGCTGCTGGTTCATGCATCCGGGGTTCAGACTAGAGCAGCTGCAGAGCTGACTGGTCATGCTCTTTGAGAGCCACTATGTCCCTGCATTGTACCCTGCAGCTGGATTCTGCCTCAGAGCAGCAGGAAAAACATGACCTAAGCTCAACCACCAGTACCTTGAACACAAAGCACTGTAAATCTTGGTGAAGCCTTGACCTTAATTTTTTTACATAAGCTCAGCTTGGCTGCTGTCTCCTGCATCTCTCTTGTCAACCCTGGGTGCACTTGGAGCTCACTGTGATGCCGTGTTGGGAAAGGCCATGGCTCTGGCTGCTGGCAGCACACAGAGAAGATCACTGAAAACAAACAGAGAGCAAGCAACTTGGTTTTCATAACCTCGGTTAAACACAGGGGGTGAAGGATCCGAAGCGGCAAAGTCATGTGAATTCAAGAAAGGCGGAGGGTAACCTCTGAGGGGCTCTTTTCTTTGGCAGCACAAGGGAGGATGGTGCATAGAGAAAAGGGGAAAGGAAAAATTATGGAAATGTTTGGCCCTCTGCGCACAGCAATTCTGTCTTTTTCTCCTTCTGTGGCTGTAATAGCAGAACTGACATTAAATAGCAGAACTGACATTCAGTGACAAAACCACTTTCCTGCGCTCATGTGACAAAACGGTGCATCGCAGCTGCCCCCCACCCACAGAGCAGAGCAAATTAAAACTGAACTTGTCTCACTGACTAGCTCATGGCCTACCTTCAGAGGCCTTGAATCATCCTTCTTCCTTGCTTCACCTGAAGCATAATACAGCTCGTTTCTGTTTGGAGTGGCAGGGAGAGATTTCTCCTCTCCGAGTCACGCTGGGGTGGCAGGAGGCCTGCCCTCCTCTGCTGCCCGTGGCAGGGATTTGGTGATGGCCGGTCACTGCAGCCTGTGGCACGCTGGCTGTGGGGCTGGCACGCTCCTGTGGGCAAAGTTAGCTGGGTCTTCTGTGGCTGCTGGGGAAACAAAAGTCTCTGTAAATCACAGGGTCACCTCCTCCAGAGCTTTTGGGTGTCAATGCGAGCAAGCAGCAGACTCACATGGGGTCGAAGAACATGCTTGCAGACCTGGAGCTTCACACCGTTTAGGAAACAATGCAGTAGCTAGACCCATACCTCTCAGCAAGGACTGGCTTCCAAGTCCCAGCAATCCTGAAAGGTCTCCAGCATGCATTCAAATGCTTCTGATACAGCATATATCATTAAATGCAATATAGCAACAGAGATTACTTCCATAGAATAAATAAAATAAGCACCCAGACAGTGAGTCAAGATTAAGATTTTAGTAGTTCCTCTCCAACTCATAATTTTTTACCCCAAAGATGAGTGCAGGCTACCACAACCATGGACAATGCTGACAACCTGTGCACCTTTCAGGATCCTATCCATAGCGTGGTGACACTTCCAGTCTTAGCAATAGAATAGAAACTATGAAGATGGTCTCTGGTCCCTCCCAAGACTCAGGAAATACAGTTTTCTGTCCAGAAACAGATGGGTATTTTGCACTATTTAAGTTTGTACTCTTATAGTTACCAGAACATAGTATCACAAAAATATAATTAATGTTTTTCAAGTATCAATAGAAATACAAGTCATGTTGAGACATTTGGATTATGATCCAGGTACTTTTTGCTTTGCCTAATGTCTCATTTATCCAAGGGTAGAAGGAAGCATTTTGGCCACTTTTAAGTGAATTTGTGTGTGCACAAAGTTTGGAGAGACCTGAGAAGATGCCTATGTTTGTTGTTGTGACTATGACATTTGATGGTATAGAAGGGCAAAACCAATAGCCTGAATTACCGATTACTCCTATGAAATACCATATTACTGTGATTATCATATCTCAGCAAGAATTTGTCACAGTTTTGTGTAGACAGTGCACAAAATAGAACTGCAAGTGACTTTCTTCAGTGCCATCAACTGTCTGCCTGCCCACAGACAAAACCTGTCCTCCCTCTGTCATTCCTGAGACATGCTATGTCCAACCTGTCTCTGACTCCCATGAAGTCCAAATCTCAGGCTATTTCAGGGCTTCATTTATCTTCCCTTGTAGGAATTTTTTCATGAAATTGAACCTACATGTCCCTTGTTATACCTTAACCCTTCTTCTCTGCACCCTGGATGTAAAGAACAAATTGTTCTCTTCCTCTTCATATATTTAAAAGACTGCTATCATATCCCTTCCCAGGCTGATCTTCTCTAGACTAAATAACCCTCATATTTCAATCTCTCCTCCTTAGTCATGTTCTTTGGACTTCTAATAATTTTTGTTAGTGTCTTCTGGACATTACTCAACCAATTCCGTCCTTCTTGAACAACAGTGACCAAAATTGGAGACAAGAGTGCAGCAGAAAAATCACATCCCATGTCATGCAAATGGTACTCTGGTTTATATATCCCAGTATGGTGCTTGCTTTTCTCATGGCAATCTTAATTCTGACTTTTCTTTAGCTTGTTATTCACAATTGCTCCAGATCTTTCTCCGCTGGTTACTTCACATCCCTTATTTGTACATCTGATTGTTCTTGCCTAAGTATAGAACTGTGTATCTTGCATTTCTCTTTATTGAATTTCATCTTGTCCCTTCACAAACCCCTGGATTATTCTTCCTCTTATATTTGATAATTCAGAAGTAAGTACTAGACTGTCCTCTTTTGTTATTTTTTCAAATTTATGTTACCTACTACTTTTAAAAGCATATTTTCTTTTCATTTGATCTAGGTAAGTAATAAAAATCATTAACAGTAATAGATTCAAAGAATATCACTGCAGAAGCTTTCCAAATGTGTTCCTACAATATGATGATGATCTGAACCCAGCTGGTTCAGATTTGAATTCGAACATGAACCTACAGCTACACACTGATTCTCAGTATGCTTCAGCATCTGAATTCTTCCTGACATTAGCATGACCCAAAGAAAACCCAGAAGTGCCAAAGATCAAGAAATATAATTGCCTATCAAGACATATATGCTTTATATTCATAGATCAGCGGGTATACTCTGTGTCCTTGTACTTCATCTTTGTAACACAGCAGTGCAACGGAAGACAGACTGCACACTAGTACAGTTGAAATACCTAAACTAAAATACCATAAGCAAACCTGATCAAAGCAAAGTAGCAGATCATTGAGTTTTAGGGAGGATAGGCCAATTCCTAATGTCTAAAGCATTTCTTCAGTATGTTCTGATGAATTCAGCCCTTGTTTTCTTCTCCTGTAGCTGTTCCAATTTCAGTAAATGTACCCTTTACTCACAACTATTTCCTGAATAGTTTTGAAATTTGTCTATATGTTTCTATTGCTCTCCCTTTCTGCAGACCATTCTCCTTGCTTGTACATTTCCTCCTCCCCATTTGTAAGGGCATCTGCCCATCAGACGCCATTTCTGTACCCTCTGGGACATGAAGAGTCCAAAACTCAGACTTCCCAAGGTAGACTGCTGTACTCATTACTGATCATAATCACTGCGTGATCTTCTGATGTATCATTTCATCTGCAAATGCTCATGTCATGTCTAAGGAAAGGTCTGAACACTTGCTCCACCTGTCAAATAGGAAAACAAGAAAAAATAAGGAAAAAAGTAGAACAGCCTGGGAAAACAAGTTGCTTAGAGAGATCCCACTTGGCAACATGGCCCATGTGTGTGTTTCTATGCAGTGCAGCTTTTTGCTAACCCCTGGAGAGACTCAACACCCATTTGTGTAAACAGATGGAGAAAGCTGAGATGCCTGGGAAATTGAGTCCTTTCAAATTCAAGTTAATCTTGATGAACTGCTGTTTTGTGGGCTTTGACCAGTAAATTCTGAGTCACAAGTGGAGTGAGACATCACCTTCCTTTTGTGACTGCAAGTCCAGCAATCAGCAGTCTCTGCAACTCAGTCCCCAAGGCCAAAAGTCTTGCAATCTGCTTCAATTTAATGTTTTTTGCTTTTCCTCCCACAACTCCTCCTTCTTAAAGTCACTTATCGTTACCTCGGGATTGTTGCCAGATTCTCTTCTGGCATCATTTCTCCCTCTTTTCTGAAATCTTTGCCTATAAGGTACTTTAACCACTTCCCATGTCAACTACCGCAAAGCTCTTTTTTATAGCTCTCATAAATACTTACAGGCTTTGTGTATATTTCCTCTCCAAACTTCAGGGGATGCAGATCATTGCTTAGTACTGAAGAGATGGAAAGGAGGGCAGCCTGTTTCAGATTTCCACATGACCCAGGAGTGGCAAATTCTCCTGCAAACTTAGATGAGATCGACTCTTGCATTAGAATTAAAAANAGATGTTAAAAAAAAAAAAAAAAAAAAAGAAAAAAAAAAGAAAAAAAAAGGTGGTTTGCAGCCTTGGCTCTCTGTTACTTCCCCACTCCCAGATATCTAATTCTGCTTAATGATTGCTCCTTCCCAAGCCTAAAGTCATCAGGTTAGACAGAAATCTCTCTCTTTTTTTGTTTGTTTTTTGTTTGGGTTTTTTGTTTTTGGTTTTGTTTTGTTTTTGTAAGTTCGAACACACTGGTGATAATTTTGTTGTTCATTTAAGATTTTTTTTTTTTTTCCTGTAAAGTACTTTCAAGTCTCCAAACAATGAGATGATTTGCCTTCTTTTCTTCAGCCTCCTAAAAGAGGCAATGCACAGACCCCACAGATCCTGGAATTACACGTCAGAACCAACCAGATAGATTTCTTAGTGACCTCTTCTGTAATTTTTCATTCTATATGGGATATAACTTAAAGTCTCAGGCTAATGGGAAAGAAATTTCTTTTTCCCCTGGTTACAGAAGAAGAACTGTACTTTTTTTTTTCCACCTTAGGGCTTTATATCAGCTGTCTGTTGGGCATTTCAATAGTAATTTTCTTGTCTCAATATAGTAAACTCACAAGCAAATTCCCATAACACTGGCAATACAAAGCAGTCAGACCAGCCAAGATATTTGTGCTTCAACATTTCAAATGCACTCTTGACTGCCTTCAAGCAATAATTTTATAGGGTTTTCCTTCCTGAAAAACTGTTCAGAGATGACCTAGAAGTGAAAGGTTCTGTCTCATTACCATTTCCATCCAACTCCACATTAAATTTACTGAAATAGCTGGCTTTGACTAAGCCAAGAGTCAAATATAACAGTTACAAGGCCCTGATTAAGAAAGCACTTAATCACTTTCTGTGCTTTCAGTTGGACAGATGCTTTCCCCTGTCAAGGACCATATCAGTAGCTGGGGGAGGATTGGGGAAAAGAGCTTGGCTCAAAGCCTATGAGAATTCACAACTCAGAGATACAGCTGCAGGACTTTACTAAAAGTACTGGTATTCTAGGACTATCAGCTATCTCTTATTTTGCTCAGGACTTTCCAGGATACTTGTTTAATAAAACTCAGTGGCTTGGGTTGCATCTGAAAACAGAAGCTACAGAAAGCCCTGGGAACTATCCCAGGAGCACCTACCTTTCATGGAAAATAGAGAGAGGCCCAGAACAACTTCTGCCTAGATTAGATTGCCCTTACTAAAAATAGGAAGCCCTTTACTCCTCCATCTCTCTTGATAAAGCTTTATTTTTAAGCATATGTTTTGTTTGACCTTGAGGTTTTTTTAAAAAATGGAATGAAAGAAAGAAAAAGAGGAGAAAAAAAAAAGCCTCCTTGATACAATTCCAAGTAACAGTGGAGATAAAGCTGTGCTGTGGTTATTTAGGATTCAGTGAGTGACAGGTTTTATATAGTCTCACAATGTCCCACTTGCATTGTTCAAGTCAATAGTTTTTGGCTCCAAAGGAATGTCAAACAACACTTCATCCAGAATGTGTCTAGTTCTGGTCCACAAGGTATCCTTGTTCCTTCCTCTGTCTTCTTAATAAAATTTCCCTGTTTATATAACCCCCCATAACTATGGCCAAGAAAAGACAGCAGTGAGAATGGTCATCAGCACCTTAGGGTCAGAGTAATTTGATTTATTGACTCTAGCACCATCCCATCAGCCAATAGGCATTACCATACCTTGCAAAAACTCAACAAGTTCTTTCTATGGTCAAACCAAATCAACCCAAAAGGTCAGAGTCCAGGTATCTTTTGTGGTGACAGGAAAGAAAAATCTCCATTCCTAACCTAAAAGGAAGACTTTTAGGAGGACAGCACAGATGTGCTAGTCTAGTATGCTAGAGGTGCACACTAGAAACTATTACTGTCATTTGCAAAAAGTGAATTTTATTTCAGATGTGAAGAAGCCTTCTGAGACAAAATTTGTGATAGAGCCTGAAGAAGCTCTTGTGGACAACATCCATCTAGAAAAAACACATAAGCAGCCCTAGACATACCCAAAAGAGAACAACCCAAGCAGAAAACACATTTCTAGCTGTGAAAACAACTCCAATTCAGTACTGACAGTTGCTTATTAAACAATTGAAAATGTGCACAGACACAGCGACAGAGGCACAGGGCTAACGTAGTTTCAGGATCAACAGGCAAGAAGGATGTGAGTGAACCTTGCATGACCTTGTGAAAAACAAGTTGTCTTGTGGCTCTGGGACTCCAACTAGTGCTGTTTGTCAATGTGAAGCTGGTGTCAGCCATGCAACCCAATTTGCCTTCCATCCCAGGAGGATGTTAATTTTCCCTCCCCCTTTATGCTCTCAGTACCAGCTGGGTCCCCATTGCTCACACATTCAGGGTCCAGGGAACCCGTGCAGATGTTTTCATGGACATAGCAAAAGCCGTTTCTCTCTGCCAAGACTCACACTGGGCTTCTCTCAGGAGCAAATGTATCTGTCGCTTCTGAAGCAATGTGGTTTTGGAGCAGCTCTAATTTAATCTGAAGTTGAGAAATAAAACCCTTCTGACCTAGTTGTTGTATTCTCCTTGCTCTAAACAATTCTGACAGTACAATGGCTATTATTTGTCTCTAAACCTGGTATTTCAACCTGAGGTAACGACCTTCTATGGTGAATTTCACACCTGAATATGGGTTTGAAAGTTATTCTTGGGTTTTTTCCAAACCAGAAATTAACAGACTCTTGTCATTGTTATTAAATATCTCAGCTCTCAAGACTACTTATAGTTCAAAATACTTAATAATTTCAGATTTCCAGACTTGTTGGCTGAAAGCCTTTTGCCACATACACTCATGCTGGGGCTTTGTATTTCCAGTTTTGGATCAAAATCAGTTGAATTTGATAGCCAAACAGAGATTAGTGTGCCATGCTTTGAGGGGCATATAGGGTCCTTGAAGTGAAATGTTATTGGAGATTCTAAGAGATGCTGGAGTTTTTGTAGTCTATATCTGCACAGCTCTTGTACAAGTCTGTGCATTCTGTTGGCTTTCTGTCAGACCTGTGCCATGTGTAGGATCTTTGAGTGAAATTTCAGCCCTCCGAATGTCTCTTTTTAACACTCCAGTGTAAATTGCCTCAACAAAGCAACTGAAGGGGTTTTCTATGCAGAAGAGTTTTCTTAAGGTGAAAAACTAATACAACACCTCCCAGAATGATACCCACTTTCTGGTTATTGGCAGTCACCAGTGAAGATGGGAAAAGGAGACTAAGTCCTTCCACACCTACCTGGGAGCATCAGGGGGTTTTTTTTTTAAATAAAATAAATATTTTTAATAAAAAAAAATGTTGCTTTCTAATAAATATTGCTAGAAAGAGTCAGCAAGTTTTATTTCAGTGCTAAGTTCTGTATTTGGTGATCAGTCTTCATAATACAACTTTCGAAAATTTCAGACAATCTTCCTTGCTGAATGCCTGAAGGCTTCAGAAATTAAAAACTAAAGCAAAAAACCCACATTTTTGCACCCAGATGCACCATCTTATACTGTAAAATTGTTTGTCTTTGGAGCCCTAGGTACAACACAGTAAATCTTCATTCTATTTCTTCAGAAGTAAATGTCAATATGAGATGGTGCATCTGTAAGCTGTATTTTTACTAATAGTTTTTATAAAGAAAAATTATTATCCCCCTCTTTCTTTTTTTTTTTTTTTTGAGTTAAAAATTATCTTCCAGAGCAACATAGAAATTCCCCAACCTCAGAAATCAATTTGCAATTCTGATGACTTTTATTTTTCCCTTGTCAATGGCCATGCTTCTGCTTTCCTTGGCGCAGATTTGTTCAGACCCATCAGACACAGGGTCCATGCAGAGAGCACTATTCCATGATTTCCCATAGAGAGAGAGCAGAATCAGATCAGACATTACATTTGGGGCCATGTTATTCACGGAGATGTCAAAACGGTTAAGAGAAGTCACTAAAACTCACCATTACAAGCTCCTACATCATATTGATATGTATCAAGCATGCCAATCAACAGATAGAGAAGGTTATTTTAGTGTAGCCTTTCCACATCCTATCCTGGTCCACTCCTCAGTATTTCAGCACTGAAAACTGAAGAATTTGTTATCATGTCATGATGGGTCCTCCCTTCTGCCTTATTAATTTCCAGAAAGCACAAAAGAAAGGGTTAAATAATATGCCTATGTGCAAAGTTAGGAATACTGTGCAGCCATGTAGAAAGCACCTGACTCATAATTTACTGTGTATTTATAGCTCAGAACAGTTATGATAGAAACAACTCCTGCAACAGCTTTTACTTTAAAGAGAGCCTGCACTTTGCAAACGGCTCATTGAACAGATCATCTTAGCTTTTCATTATGGAATGTGCCATCCTTACAAGAAAGGAATTTACTGGGCTTGGCAACATGCAAGTCTAACTGTTCACTCCTCTACGAACCTATTTGCCAAATTATGAGGAAGACAATTATGCAGCATCACTTCTATAGCTCATACCTTTTGATTATTGAGAGATCATATCTTTATTAGCTTCCAAAACCAACTTACCTCATTTCTTGAGCATCTCTGGACTACCTGGATTTGTCCAACAGAGCAATGGAAGAATTTGTTTCAGTCTTCAACTTGAACCTGAACTTTCCCAAAGATAAGCAGGCCTTAGATTATTTTGGATTTCTTATGAAGAGAGGTCCAACCTGTTGTTCTAGTCTCCATTACAATTTTTACCTTGTTTTCTTGGACACTGCAAATACTATTTTACTATAGCAGTGGAGCAGTGTGAGATCCAGGATAGCAGGTTCTGGTTGTAGGTGTGTGAAGCAAGATGCCAAATCCACAATGAACACACATATGGGCCTGAGCTGGTCCTTACAAAGCTGGCACAGGATAGCTGAGAAGCAGAGAAAAGGCTCTTTTCTGGTGGTGTCTTCAGGAAAGGCACTCATCACTTGGCTACACAACTCTACCTGCGCATCAAGTTCACTGAAAATACTTTACTGGATGCAAAGAGAAAAAAAACCTAAACCAAACAAACAACCAAAATCAACAGCAGGCAACAACAAAAAAACAAGCTAAATTGCTCTGAAGGACCAGATATAAATTTGGAAACAGAATTCTTTGCACTCTTCTGAGAGAAGTTGCCATACTTTCCTTCCTGGAACCTTTCCCCTGGGTTTTTGGAGGTGTTGGGAGTACCATTCTTCTCTTCAGATTCTACTCTCACTTTAAAAAACCTGTCACTAAGACGAGATTTGGCAAGTAGAAACACAGGTAGTAAAAAGGATCAAGCCTTTGACCTTCACTGTAAAGGCTGGATGCTACAGACAGCTTTACAAGGTGCTTCCAACAACCTCATTCGACTGGTTCCCTCTTCTCTCTGTTTTATTTACCAGGATAAAAATTTACTTTTTGCTGTTTCCATGTTTACTTCAGAGAAGAGTGCTTCTTTTCAAGGACTGGAAAACTTACAGGGCTTTTGCCTATCCTTTCCTCTTCTGTTTCAGTGGAATGCACTCCTGCAGTAGCCTGGGGGGTCCTCAATCCTTCCTCCAGCATGCTTAAAGCTTGCATCTGCCTTGCCAGAGAACCTCTGAAGTCCATCCCAGAAACCATCCAACTGCAACAAGGTCAATTTTATCTCCTTCAGAGCAGAGACAGCACCTGCTCTAAACAAACAGCATCACCTTGCACAATGGAAGGATTATAAGAGAAATTCTTGACCTCTTACACCTAGGTTTTTAGTCCAGATGTTAATCTAAATGGACACAAGGTAGAGACAATGCTGTAGAAACAGACATATGTGCATCCAAAACATGTGAAGTTGACTGCTTATAGCTAGTGTGCTCTCAAAGAGCCATGGGATAGGGAGAAGGGAAATTACCTTGGGAATAGCACCCTGATGTGGAGGAACCAGGTGACAGTCAACCCTGGACAGCAAGAACTGCTCAGTTATCCTCATTCCTAGCTATAAAGAGCTCAGCTCTGTGGAGAAATAAAGGCAGCTGGTCATGAGCTTGGTAAGCATAGCCATGGTGTACCTCACTCCACATCATCTGAGTTTTCCAGATGATTCCAGGATTTTAAAAAAGGTTTAAAATGCCCAAAACCACAGAAAGGGACAAACTCAGAAGAGGTGAGCCTGCTGCACCCCTGGCTGTTTGGCTTGTTGCCTTTGAGAAGCCACAGGCATGGTTAAAGTTCAAAAACAGACCTCTCTTTCCTTTCTTTCTTTCTTTCTTTCTTTCTTTCTTTCTTTCTTTCTTTCTTTCTTTCTTTCTTTCTTTCTTTCTTTCTTTCTTTCTTTCTTTCTTTCTTTCTTCTTTTCCTTTTAAAGTACTAGCAGAACTCCTAACCTGAGAAGCACAAGGCAGCCATCCATTCTGTAGTGTGGGGGATCCTGTTTTCTGTCTTCTTTGCTAATGCCCCAGCTAGACCTTGGAAAAGACAGAGGCACAGAGGAGGTAAGAAAATGAACTGAAACTCCAACTTCATTGCTGCAAAGGAAAGCAAACGAGATTAAATTTTAAACTCGGAAATATGTTTACACTTCTTTTAATTCAAAACACTCAGTGATTCACAGAGTGCCTGGTGGGTGCCCCTGGAGACAGGTTTATGCGTACAGCTGCATGCTGGTGAACTTTATTGTACCATCTTGTTGAACCTGTTCCTAGGTGTGCCTAATGTGCAGCTGTGTAAGAAGTTGGTATTCAACTGCCCAGTAAAGGTGGGGGGAAGAAAAGAAAAAAAAAAAAAAAAAAAAAAAAAGACTGTCAAGAATTATTGAAGCTCAAGGGCAAGATTAATTTTTCAGACCAAGATTTAAAGCACTTTTGGAAAGTGGCAGTTGTGACACCAAAAACCAGTCACCCATAAGAGGTGCCTAAGGCTGGCACTGAGGGGGCCATCTGGCCTGTATCTGGTCCGCATCAAGCATCAGCAACTGTGACACTGCAGAAAGATACTTTGGAAAGAGTTAAGTGAGGCAGGAAATGTGGAAGATTTAGGGTGGGAAAAGAATTACAAAAAGATTAATTACAAGTTCTCCCCATGCTTTGGACCCAGCCCAACTGTTTGCTTCTTCCTCAGAACACTTGGTCCAGAATCTGGGGCAAAAAAATGTGTGTTCATGTCTTTGTGGATGACCTTTCACTGTTCAAGGCTGCAGTGACTCCTTATTGGCAGTCTGAACCAAGTTTTGGCTCTATTATTACTCGCCTCCTTGCAAAACTTGATGTCGCCTAAAGTCTTTGGCAGAAGATATGAAAGATACTTCACAAAATAAAGCAGGAGGGGGTTCCCACTGCTACTAGAGAGAGATTCTTGCTAGCTCAGCATTTACTTTTGTAATGTGCTTTACATAAGGTATGTTACTCTTCTGGCAACACCTCCAGGCCTAAATTTTCTCCTTTGTGCTCATGTGGGTCTAGGGCAAGGGTTCCTCAGGGAAAGGTTCTCACACTTTCCTGCAGAATAGCTGCTTCCATATCATATTCCTCATGTATATTTTTGGGCTCAGCCCTGAGTAAGCCTGTACTTTCAAGTTTGAGAACCTGTCCTGTGCTGGTGTCACCTGAAATTATCTTTTTTCTATGTTGTTGCTGAATTATTCCGTTGAACCATGACTCTGATTTTTAATGTATTTGTTTATGGTGCTTTTGTATTTTTTACAGTACAAAGAGAGAGACATTAAATATGTGAATATGAGCCATCACCTCCTGTGGGGCAGGGATGCTTGGCACATAGGTCTCAGACTGTGATACAACATAGGGGTATTCACCACCCCTGAAGCTATCCATTATACTTGGAGCATAAAGAGAGGGTTCCAACATGCAAGTATTTCAAAAGGATAACCAAAAAATTGATCTTTAGACCTTTTCTGGAGGACAGTTTTGTGTTTAAAAAGCAGTAATGGGAGTAAGGATTTTAAGGTACTGATTTTTGCCTTACACCTGACTTCCAGTCTTTGAGATATCATACTACATTTTCCCTCCATCTATAAAAAATGGCAATACTTACTGGCACACTGATTTAACCCAGATCATCAGCCTTCTTTACATCACCAGCCAGTATCTCACATAAGAATTTCTTAAATATAGTCCAAATATTTTGATTAGGCCAGCTGGTCCAGATGTTAAAGCCACTGGGTGTTCTAGGAAGAAAACACGACCTAAAAGTTTGTCTGGAGCTCTGTGACAGCAGTAAGCAGACAAAGTGGGCTATGAAATAAAGACTCTATTTGAGACCTATCCCTCATGCCAAAAAGGCAAAACCCTTCTGAGGTGGTGCCAGTGGAAATTAGGGAAAAACTGCCATCATTTGTTTCAAGTTTGGGAATGCTGCAACCCTAAGCAAAGATTTCCCACTTGCCACTTTCCTTTTTTCATTCCAATTCCTTGATCTTTTCCTTCTCTACAGCCAAGGATCAACCTCCTTGTCTCAAAGTGTCAAGTTCCCATATATTTCCCTATCAAAATCCTTCTGGGACTAGCACAGGCTCTGCGGCATTGGCACAAACCAATGACAAACTCCCAGCAGAGCCCAACACAGACAATAAAATGCCAGGGTACAGCATAAATCCTTCCACTCCTAAAGCAGACTGCTTCTTCTGATCTTCTCTAAGCTAGTTGTCATTTACTGTCCAATTTTTTTAATGGAATCTGAGGTCAGGAGCTGCATTGTGTCTTTTGGATCATATTACACATGCTTAACTAACACTAATAAAACCCTGAAATCTAGTTAATTTAGAAGCCCTGAACTTTATAGACATGGGGCAGTAGAAGATCCCATTTTCTGTTTTGATCAACAACATTGATGCAACAAACATTTTTAACACTCTACCAAGATTATATATTTTGTTTTTAATATGAAGTAGAGTGATTTAAGGCTTTGTTTGCTTCAGAGATATACAGTTTCATTAGGTATGAACTGGACAGAATATGAATGGTTGGTACATTCACACAGACACATCAGTTCACACAGTTCACACAGACAGATCACTGACTTGGATCACCAAGTCTCTCAAGTTTATAAACCATGCCTCTGTAGTATTTTAATGGCTGGTTTTCTGTCACATTGTCTGGATAACTGGAGGCATGTACACCACCATTTACACCACAGCCTGTCTCCCACCTGCTTAAATGTACTGGTCCCAAATCAATCCAGGACCACACCCAGGAACATGGATGTTATGTGGACCTTCTGCTGTACATCCTCTGTCTTGGGCAGGAGCTGATGGCTGCTGAGCTCCCACACCGCCAAAGCCTTGGGCAAGTATTTCTCAGCAGCCTTTGGTGACCTGAGATGTCACAGTATTTAAGGCATCAAGCTGCTCAACTCCTGTTTTGAGACAAGATGGGAAGTAAAGCCCTGCTTTTCAAGTAATGACACTGGATGAAGAAAGGATCCACATGTGGCCATGTTGCACAGAGTTCAGATCTCCTAGAGGAGATTTAAAAACTCTTCTTGCAATACCCTTGTTTGCCTCACGTCCAATCAGTGTTTTTTGTAACCTTTCTTGACTCACCCTTCCTATGATTACAAAACTCCATATGGAAGAGCTAGTGGGTAAGAATGCTCTTCTTCCCTGAAGGTTTCTAAGATGGTGGCTTTCGAGAGATTTTTCAAATCTTGCACTTACATGAGACAAGTCCCTCACAAATGTCTTGGAACTGTTTTCACCATTTTCTTGCCCACACAGAATCGAGCGGGAAAGACATTGAAACCAGCTGATGAAGACAAAAAACCCACAGGTTTTTGGATTACATTGCAAGACTGTATCTGTTTTGAAGTTCTTTTCTCAGCTATGATAACATTACATGTCCTTGATCATATAAATAAAGCTTATGAAGAGTCTTTGCAGAAAAGCCCTGGACTGTGTGAGATGCAGATAAATCTGTGATACCCAAGATGCATTTGGTTGTGTAGAAAGGAGATTTGGAGTCCCTGTCTCCACTTTTTCAGAGCAGAAAAGCAAAATGCTGTCTCTTTTGATAGCGGTAAACTGCCTCAAAATCGGATCCTTAGGACTAAATTAGGACTTTTCCTTCACTTTTTCTGATCTTTATTTTAGCAGGAAAAATGTCATGAGATTTCTAAGCAATCTGCATCAAATTCTCCATGGGATTCAGTGCATTTGGGGTGGCATTCTTTGGATTATTTAATTCTGTACCTTGCCAACCTCTCTCTCTGCTGGAAAAAAGTCTGTAAAAGCTACTGCTTCTTTACCTTCGGGCCAAGTCTTGAAGTGTTAAAGCACAACTCCTAGTAACATGGATTACAATAAAATCTGGGTTTCTTTGGTTCACTTTCACTGCTAGTTTATAGCACAAATGACCCAAAAGGCTGTTTTGCAATATTAAAGAGGACCAAGTGTCCTGTAAACGTTTTAATACCATGTGAAATTTGAAAGCCTTAACAGAGGCTTAGTAGTAGTGTCTCACAATGCGTGGGCATTTAATGAGTTGCATTTTATGAGTCTGTTTTTCTTGTGGGCAATAAAAGGATATATGAAAGGGTCAAAGTTAGGAGACTGTAGGACAGTGTGTCTTGCCAGGGTTACATGCAACCTACCTAGCAGTTTCCCAAGGGAAGGATGGCTTAGGTCTGTAGCCATGAAATATTCTGTGTGATTTTTAAAGGTCTTCAAATAAAAGAGAGTACTGCAGACCTTCTTTTGTGAAATGGGGGTGAAGGGGAAGCAGAGACAGACATTGGCAGGCATCTGCAACGTGTACAGTTGAATGCACAAGTGTAATCCCCAGGCCAGCTGCAAGTGCCGGGCTCTAGTGATGAGGTCCACACTCATTTTGTCTCATGACTTTTGTTTTCCACTTTCCTCCCATCAGGGGTAAACATGTGACATGAGATCAAAACTTGTATAGCTATTCTTCAGGCTGTCACTTGAATTTCCAGTTACCTAATTTTTGGCTGTTATTAGAATCGTTGCAGCAATCACAGAGATATCTCTGTTCTGGAGACCTTATCTATGGACAGCTGAAGTAGAAGTGTCCCAGAAATCCCAGATAGGCAGCTGGTTTCCTAAGTCAGTTTCCATCAGTCCTTACTGAAGGTAAATTCCTAAAGAATCAATTTCCTTTGTACCTATGAACCCTTATCCGAACTAAATTTCCTCAGAAATATGTTTCCAAAGTGTATTTGGGAGATACAAGTAAAGAACACAGCAAGAACTTGTGAAAAACCACATCATATTCATGTACCTCTTCCCTATTGAATATACTTGTGTCATTCCTAAGAAGCTTTTTGATCCCTTTTTTGTTGTACTTCACTTTTGAAAAAAGGGCTCTTTTTGTCTATACATACATTTTGTGTGTCTTTAAGTAAATCCAACGTGCTTTCAGTGTCTTTAGTTTGTTATTAAAACCAAAACTCTTGGAAACACCTGGAATGCGGAGCTATGGCAAGCCATGCAAAAAGCAGGCATGGATTGCCATCCCAGACACCCTTCTCCTCCTGTCAGCGTCCCACACCTTTTGCACAGCCACATACTGCAACGTGCATGCTATCGCCAGCGCCGATGCCTCTGAACACGCACTGAATAAACACCATGACAGCATCAGGCTTGCTGGCTGCTGACTCTTGGCAGCAGCCCCGTGGCTTGCGGCTGTGCAGAATGTGCGGCTGGGTTGGAGCAGTGGCCCTTGGCTCTTCAGGGACCAGCCCTCGCCGCTGCTGTGCCTTGCCGAGCGGCAGATGCTACGAGAGTGCCTCCCAGCTACCAGCGGGTGGGCGATGACTAACAGGGACATCTCCCTTTTTCCAGGACCAGCCCCTCCTGGCCGGTGACGAACCCACTGCGCTGGGGCTGCTGCCCCCGGCGCTCCCTGCCTCTCCGGCTGAAAGCAGCTGGACTTTGCCAAACCCCAGCCTCATGCGGTTTGGCACCCTCCTCTCATCAGGAGCGGGAGCTCCATCCAACACATTCTGCTGTATACAAGTCAAGCAACAGCCGCAGCGAGGGCTGGGACAGAAGCTGGCCCGCAAGCTCCTCTTTAAGCTTTAGGAGGTGGGTTCGTAGCCGCAGGGACAGGGTGACGGGAATGCAGTGCGCTGGGAGAAACAAGCCAAGCGTTGGCCTGAAAAGGAAGGGAGACAGCGGGGGTTTTACAAGCTGCGAGGGAGGTAGGGAAGAGGACAACAGAATAAATATGATGATGCATTTTAAATACTCATTTCTACCAAAATATGTCACCTCCCCCTTTCCCTGTTTGTAGCCTTGGTTTTCAAGGCTGGAATGATAACCTCTGTGCCTGCTACTAAAGAAGACAGTGCACAGCCTTTCCTTCAGCCCTCAGCGTGACCCGTAAGCAAGTGTGCATGGGAACAGAGGGAGAGGACAGACAGCTGCCTGAATTGTCCTTCTGAGCCACTCCTGCCAAGATGTGGTGCAACATCTTATTTTTCTTGTCATTGCTGCCATCTATTACAGGAAATCTGCTCACTAAACATCTTCAGTGAAGCCTAAGGATGCAAGGGATGGTAATACCAGGCAGATGTCCCCACAGACTGAGCCACAACATGGGCCCAGCAGCTTCCAGGGATCCTGCAACCCTTTTGGGAACCACAAACCCTGCAAACACCCCTGTGGCTGAGGCTAGGGTGGGGAAGTGTCAGCACCAAGGGAAGGAGGTAGGGTTGGGAAGAAGTGAGTTGCAGCATTCACACACCCCTAGAAGCTGGAGCTTTCTCAGCAGCAAAAAGAGCCAGCTTCTGCCTCCAGCCCAGCCCAGCAATGCTGTGGGAAGCACAGTGAGCTTGTTTCCTGTAAACAGGCTCTTTTTCCGAAAGACATGGCAGTAAGACAAGCCACTGAAACACGAGTCCAAGATTGGGACAGGTGCCACTCTTGGTGAGAGGTTGAAAGGCTTCACTTTTCTCCATCCTTCTCCAGCATCCTTCTTTTCCCATGCTGTCACCCCCTTTGCCCTCCACATTAGCTTTTCTCCTTTATTTTCCCTTCCCACATACATCCTTCCCAGTTCTCAGCACGGGAGGGACCTCTGCAGCTGAAACTTTATGGTAAAATCAGTCTGCCCCTGGCTGACTGACATTCAGGACCTCTGTGCTGCGATAGCTAAACCTGAGTTGGTCTTTTCTTAGTCCCTCTCCATTTTTGGAATGAGGTGGAGGGTTATGTGGCTATACATATTTCATGCCATGCTAAAACTTGGCAGATATATTTGCTTCTGAGGAATATTCTTAAGGAGCTAACACAGAATTATGCAGGGCCAAGCAAAACCTCCTGCCCATACACGTTCTCTCTAGCTTTTCCCAGCCTTAGTTTGACAATGTACTCAGGCTGTGTCATTGGAGGAAAGGAGGAAAGATGCCAAAGTCCTGGTAATGATCCCTCTAGTCCCATATGCAGCTCCCAGCTCAGGATCAATGAGTGATTTGGGACCACTAGCTGATATCAGTTCTTATGATTTTTATACCTTCTTAAGTAAATCTCAGCCAAAAACATGAGCCAGGTGAATTGGCCATAGACACCAGCCATGACACACGGTTTAGGCATTTCTGTTTTAAAGGACATGCAGGTTGTCAGTTCCTTCGATAGCTGCTGTTTTCCTTAAATCCTCAGCCCCTGAACTCACCGTTACAAGGTCGTTTCTGTTTTCTTTTCACTATAAACTAGGCGTGCACGCAAACATCAGAACTTTTGTCAAAAGCCTGATGACGTGAACAAAAAGGATTTAAATATCAAAGTGCAAGCAGACATATCTTGCATAAGCTCATTTCCAAAATGTTTCTTTTTCTGTTGTATCTTGTGATATTTTTTTCTCGTCTGTCTCATGGCAATTAATCACTTACTACTTGGCAACATTAGGAAGATGATGAGCTGGCAGGAATACTGGAGAATTCCCCAGTAGAATGACATAGAGCCTTTGTTTCCCACCAAAACCTAAATTCAGGATATGTGGTAACATTACATCCTGCAACTTTGCAATACTGGACAAGGTGTTTGAAGCCAGCCAATGTCAGGATGTAAGAAAAAATAAAAAAGGCTCATGCTCTGGTCTGCCCACAAGGGAGGTGGATTTTTTTTTTTTTTTTTTTTTTTTTTTTTTTTGAGGGAGTCTGGTTTAAAATTCACTGATTATTGAATTTTAACCTTGTTCTGTACGTACATGGCTGGTAAAAAAGAGGCAGGTCTTCCTTTCTTGCCTAAAAACCAGAATATAGGTGAGAAATAACCATGCAGACAAAAAGCCTCGACCAGCCATGGAGAATATGTGTTTGCTGTATTGATTAAGACTTTTTCTGGGTTTTTTGGGGTTTTGTTTTTTTGTGAATCTGAATCCTGCTCTTGAATGTCAGTAGCTAGCAATTTTTGAATTATGCTTTCTCTCCCTGGACTAAGTGGATTTCCAAACTCATGAAGAAGTATGTGTCATCTCCCAGGCCCCTGGGTCCATACTTTCCTTCTCTGGCCAATGAGTCCCCTAATTTCCATTTCTTGGGAGAATTAAGAAGGGCTATGTCACCATGGCAATGCAGAGTTGTACCTGTTTTTAGAAAATACATAAGCTAATACTAAACCTTTCCAAGTCAAAGTTTGTCTTTATATCTTCAGCTCTCTCCCCTTGTTGACAGATATTGGGTGTGAAATACATTTCAATATGACTAAAGCACAAAAAAAGTTATCAGAGCGTGGTCAAAAGGCCCTCGCAGGGACAAACTGAGAGGTGATCAGTGAGGAGCAACCAAAACACACCCAGGCTCAGAAAAGGCCAAGAAACCCAACCCTTAGATGTGGGTGAATCACTGCAAGGTAAAGTTATTTTAAGATCAAGCCTGAAACCATCAGAGGTGGAAAATGCAACCTTGAAAAATGAGGTCATTGGGAAAATCCAAAGGTTCAGAGCCAGCCTGTTGTCAGGGGCTGATGACCAATAGAGTGCTAAGTCTTTCCCGAGAGCTGCAGATCACCACTCCAGGAAAGAAAACAGTGAGGAAAGAGATACAGCACCTGGAAGCCTTCATAAAACACCCTAAGTAAAATAAAATATTTTAATTGTGGGACAGTCACCTCTTGCTCTCATTGAGGAAAGAACATTGACAGGCTGAGTTTCTTCCCCACTGTATACCATCCCTTCCTTTAGAAGGACCTCTTGAGCAAGCTAATTCTTTCTTTCCTGTCTTATCATCTGGCATGGATCTGGGGTCTTCCCTTAGCTGAACTTTTTTTTAGAGGATGTCTCATATCCAGTGCCTTGGAGGACCTCCTTGTAACACTTTGCTTTGCCTTTCATCAGGGACTACACAGAATATCACAGTTTGATCTAGGTCAGCGCTGAACATATTAAATTGTGAGTATCCCTTAATGTGTTTTCTTCCAATAAGGAAATTTGGGATTAGTGTCTGGGAGGATTTCAGAGCTTTCACTGAATGAGAAACTCAGCATCTTGACATATATGTCTGCAAGATTACATTTACCTCATACTCACCTAGAATGTCAGGCTGCTGTATTGCCTGCTCCTGTGGAATTCTGTGAAGTTAATGATGATGGGGTTTTGTTGGTGGTGGTTTTTGTGGGTCTTTTTTCTTGTACCCCTAAGAGCAGATGATGCTTTGCAGGAAGGATGACAATCTTGTTTGTTTGTTTGTTTTACTTTAATTTTGAATGCCGCTACTGGAAATTCTGGATGGCAAAATAACCCTCCCTAAGCTCTCACACTATGAATCCAAAACCAAAAACCATGACTGGGAAAATTCCAGATGTGATATGGGCCTCTGAGACTGGAAATAAGCAGTCAAAATGTTAACTGGAAGAAACCCTCCCTCCTGCCTTACATCCCTGAATCATTGAGCCAGATGGGGCTGGCTTAATGCATAGAACCTGCTGATTATCAAACCAGTGCTGTCAAGGTGGGTTGTTGAGAAGGAGGACAAAAATCTGTCTGTGTGCCGCCTTTTTAAGCATTTGGAGTTCCTTTCATACCTGTGCCACTTTCTGCCATGAGATAGAGCAGATCCCTTTTGAAGATGCTCTACAGCCAGCTAGCACATAATGAAAATTGTTACCAGCTCTGCAGCAGCACTGTATAAACTAATCGCATAAACAAATTACTTAAACTCATCCCAGCACCAGCTCTGAAAAGCACTGCAGAGTAACTTCCATCACTCTTTCTGCATCTCTGAAATGCAATCAAAAATTCCATGAGAGCTGTAATGTACAGGCCGTGAGAAAACACATGTCTGGACCATTGCAATTAAAATCCTGAATAAGGGCTGAAAGACTTGGCCTTTGAAAGGCATACTGGCTCTGGTTTGGAATGGTTTCATCTCTAAATAAGAATTGTCCGTGCCTGGCAGTATGTAGAAATATACTCTTCTGACTGTTCTGACTCAGGAGGCAGGAAAATAGCAGGAAATTACTCTCTTTGAAAATTGGACCATAAATTCAGATATGGATGTTCTAATCCTGGCATGATTTGTTACAAGTAAATCAATGTATTTTTGGCAGAGATCATGAAACAAACAAACAAAAAGAAAGAGCAAGATGGAGAGAAAAGTAGAGAGTAGAAGTAAGAGTTTTATGGACAAAACTAAACAGGGAGATGCCAGTTAGTGTTAACTGTATCCTAGACATCAAGTCACTCCAGCCTATTGACAGCTGCCTTCAGGCATATTCAGCACAATCGAGTGTAAGGAACTTGGAACAGAGGCTCTAGAGACTTGAATTCTGGTTTTGCATCTGTCAGAACTGCCATTTTGCAGCTGTGCCATTTTGGCACTTTTCCTACCTCACCTATACTTAAAAAGCGGTATTTGGGGCAATTTGGGGAAGGGGCCAAAGGTATCTCTGAGGCCAGAAAGCTGCACATGCAGAAGATGCTGCAGCTCAGGGAAGTAATGCCTGGTACAAGCACACAAATGCAAAGGCTGGGAACAGGGACTGAAAGTCACTGAGACCTGGAAAAGGGGTCAGGAGCTGAGCAGCAGGCCTAGGATTCATGTGTGCATGGGCCACAGGTGTGAAGCATCTGTAACTAAGGGCCTGGTGCCCTAACCAAAAACAGGCAAATCCCAGTACCAAAGGAATAAGGGCATCCAGACTAAACAGTGCCAGAGATGCACTGCTCTGCTCACTCTGCTCGCATTCTAAAGCCCCTTCATCAGCTGACAATATCTCAACAGGAAACAACACTGTGGCAGGTCAGTACAGTGTGGGTATGTTATGACAGCTGGAGAGGAACTTCCTGAAAGCTCCATTTTGCTGGACATAACTGAACAGGCTGAGATTAGGAAATCCCCATTTATAGTCCCTGCATCTCCAGGCTGAATCCCACAACAGGAAAGCAAAGTACCACTTAAGAAAATGTCCCAAATCTGGGAGGGGACTTGGCAGAGTAAATGTTTTTGAAGATCAGATTCCAGAAATCTGTTTAAAGTCAAGTCCTAGAAAAAAAAATCCAGTTCTGCTGATGTGCATCATGAAAAAGGGGCTTGTGTCACCCAGAGGGGTGGGGAAGGCAAAGGAAAAGCCTAGAACATGATTCATTTGGCACTATCCTCATTTCCTCTGCTGGAGCCCCACTAAAACCTTTGCAGCAGGCAGTGCTCTATGCCTGCCTCTGGTCCCGTCACGGCTGACATTCAGGAGCAGTGCATCTCCTGGCCTGATGCTATACAGCCTGCGGGGGAAGATGATGGAGCTGCCCTCATCCACAGAAAGGAAATACCTACACCAGCAACTGCTCAAAAGTGCAATTCAGAGTCCAGCTTCTAAGAAATGGATTACAAAGAAAAGTAAAGAAACAGCAAAATTGCTGGGGAAACCTAGGTAGGCAGAATATTATTTTTTCTCTTTGTATTCAGTGAAAATAGTGGGTTTAGGCAGTGAAAGCAGAACATTTCTAGCAGATAGGTCTTTGCTTTTCTGCACTCTCTGCTTAGCAGTGTAGTCCCATGTAGCTATTTGTAGAAAAAACCTGAAAATCCAAATCAGACCCACAGAAAAATACTTAGATTGCCTTTAGGCATTTAGGCCTGAGTAATGCAAATAGCACCAAATGAGCAATAATATTTGTAACACAAGCATTTTTAAGGCAACAGCCAAGAATTACAGCAGTGGAAAGAGCTTCACAATCCTATTGTAGAAAAAAGGAAAGCATTTTACCCTCTTAGAGAGTCTGTCTTTCCTCATTGATGGTCACGTCATACCCATCTTAAATAGACCCAGGAATGCTGGAGGAAAATAAGGAAAGAACATAGCATCAGAGCTGAGGTCAACATCTGGATGGACTTAGGCTTCACAAAGGAATTCACTGACTCATTGGCACATGTGAGGACTGTCATCTCCTCTGAAGCATTTAGCCTTTAATCATGAGAACCCATTGGAGTAGAGCTTGGCTTTCAGGAATATTAATGGAGTAATAATGCTATGAAAAGTGAGTGGTTCCGAAAAACATCAGTATTATTCCCTCCCTACACACACAACACATACTTAAATATACAGGGACGGAGCAGCCAAAGGACCAAAACTGAAAACTAACAGTCACCTGCTGGTTGTCTGAACAGGAATGGGATAGGAGCCCCATCTGTGCGCTGACCCTGCCTGACCCTCAGGGACTCCACCAGTAATGCAAAAGGTTTGTGGAGTAGTTAATGTCTCCCCTGTGACCTTGGTGGGGCATAGCATGAGCTGTCCTGACAGGATATCCACGTGAGCATGTTCCCACTGCTCTTGGGCAGTAAGGCCCAATGTGGGGTGAGGGAAGGAAGGAGAAATAGAGTGAGGGATGATGGGCAGGGCTTTCCTGTCGCAACTGTCTGGATGAGCATGGGCCATAATGTCACTTCTGGACAAAATGTAGCTTGAATGAGTCGCAGTGGGCACAATGCCTTCCCTCACACACCCAGCATACCCCGCTACTGCCTCATCAGAGAAGATCCACGGGTAACCCAAAGCAACACCTTTCAGACCTGTGCCAAGGCAAGTGGCTCAGTGTGGCACTATCCTGGCTCACATCCTTGCCTTGTCACTCCTTGGAGACCTTTGTCT
This sequence comes from Regulus satrapa, assembly GCA_013396955.1. Taxonomy (NCBI): domain Eukaryota; kingdom Metazoa; phylum Chordata; class Aves; order Passeriformes; family Regulidae; genus Regulus; species Regulus satrapa. The sequence goes on along the minus strand of VWZN01010897.1, from coordinate 413,420 downwards.
GAATACGAAGCCCCACTGGCCAAGGATGCAGAGAAAGGGCTCAGAGCTGATGGGTTACAACATGTGCCTGGGCCCACATTCCTGCTCTTTTGCAGGTTATGAATGAACTTCTGAACCTCCTGAGGTTGATAGATCACAGGTGACAAGAGGAAGTGATGGGGAATTTACTTGCTCATGACTTCTCAGCTGCTGTAAGGTAAACAAGCATTTTATTAAGTTCACTCCTTGTGACCAGGAGGATTTGGAAATGCCTGGCGTGATTGTTCTATTTCAGTGACCTCATGATTCACAAGGCCCCAGACTGTATTCCTCGCAGAGCTAAGAAATTTCTATTGGCAGTTCCTGTGAAGCAGAGAGGATGAGATCTGATCATGTATCCCCTGTTCCATGTGCGGAAGGCCTGAATAGAGAAGGAAATTTAGATTTTTACTTGATTTTGAGTAATCAGTTCCACCATCCCCTTCTGGCATCCTGCATCCCCCAGCAGTGGTTTCAATTTATGGAGAAGGTAAATCACTAGCCTGCTCCAATCTTTCTAGTCTGTTCCAATCTATCACCACCCTGCTCCAATCACATGTTGTTAGATGAACTTGAGAGCCATTCTCTCAGCAGCAAAAGGTGGCCTTTCCTGGATAATGACACTTGAAGGCATGTATACTGTTCACAATAATCAGCTGAGCAATGGATTAACAGCTGATGATTTCCAGAGATTTATGAGGCAGTTTTACAGACTAAGGTTGAACTGCTGCTCTAAGACAAATCTTAACCATTTACTTTCCTTGTTCTAGTAAATCCTTCCAGTCCTGGACAATCCAGAACATATCTATGTGCACCCAGAAGGTCTCTGACATCACATTTTGAGAACACAAAAAAATTTTAAAAAATTAAAAAAAAAAAAAAAATCCAGCTCTGTTCAATGCAAATTAGTTTTTATGTCAGGCTCCCCCCAGAAAGCAGAGCTGTCCATTATGCAGTTGTTTCAAGCCTGTTTCTATGCCACAATATGTGGCAGAGAAGGCAGTCAGGGTCTGACTCACCTCCTACTTCTTGCTCCATGTAGAAGGTAGGAGAGCAAGGGAAACGCCCTCCTTAGTCTGAAAGCTGCTAAGGTTGTTAGCAGTAGGACTTAACTGTCCCGTCTACTCATGCCACATGTTAAATTGAGGGGGTTTGATTTCACTTTACACGGTGCTCCCAGGCACGTCTGGAACTAAAATTTTAGTGGGACATAGGGGAAGGTGTTGCTATGGGTTTACGGTTGCCTAAATATGATTATGTAAGCCTTTGCCTCCTTCCTATCTTCCAGCCTCTGTCTCTTCATCTCCGAGCATTTCCTGTTGTGCTGCTAGTGGCACTGCCTGCTTGTCACCATCTCTGCTTTCAGTATCTGCAACAGGACAGCAGTAGCTTGGCAGATTTGCCTGCTGGGTGTCCTCTGTTGGGTGGTCTTTTTCTGTATCAGGTGGTGCCTGGACACAACCTAGCCTATCTTTAGAGGTCAGCCACTCTGGCACACAGGGTAATTGAGAGGCAAAAGTCACATTTGCTATTTAGTTTTCCATCACAGGAGAAACTGCTTTGTGATTGGTCTGTGACTGTGAAATATGACTTTCCTTCTCTCTCAGAATCCGTGACCTTAGACTCAAGGCTAAAAAATTTACCTCTGGGATGTCACTTCAGTGTTTTCCCTGGTTAGGGAGAGAGCAAAGACACTGAAACTGAGGTCTGTGATCTCCAGAACAGAAGCTCAATAGTCCAAAGCCCACCCATGTAATGCTATAAAGCCTGTCTCTTATAATCAACTCTGACATGACATGACAATAAAAAGGAAAAAAAAAGAAAGAAATTGGGAAGTTTGTCAAGGATAGGAAGTACAGACTCATAACTGTTTTCTATTAATGATTTTGTTTTCAGTCCAAAAATCTCACCCATTAAAGCACTGATGTCTACCATGTAAGAATTAAATGTCAGAAAAACCAAACCACCCTGTAACTACAAGAGTATTTTTTTTGCCCTCTTGTTGAAGTGACATATGAATACCGTGAGGTTACTCCTATTGTGCAACTGACACATTGTTATACCACAGAGCAGGATGGAGCTGACCCTAGAAACTCCCAACACACAATAAATTGAGATCCTCTCTTGGAGCTGATGCTAGCAGTATGCATCTCAGTAATGATAGCCTTTGGGCCTTTTTCTGGAGTCATAGGGAGTTTATGAGATGTTATATTCTTCCATTTCCTCCCTGCTGAAACTTCCCTGGGAAGGTCTTCCAGCATCAGGATGTGTCACTTTCAAAAGGATGTTTGGGCAGACTCCACAGCAAAAAGAAATTCAAATTACTGATCTGGACCTAGGTAGGCAGACCAATGCATTATAGAGCTGCTGCTGCTCCCAGGCCTGATTTTCAGAACTAGATGTGCAAAACCTTGAGCCGCACAAACAGATTCCAATATGTTAGTCACATCGGTTGGCCTTTATACATAGAATGCAAATATAACACAGTCACATGGTTTTGCATCATAAAACATCATCCATATTGCATTTAGGTCTCAATATGGCCAGGAAATATCAAAGTAAGTACTAAAAAAAAAAAAAAAAAAACCCAACCATTTCT
>VWZN01010897.1:387525-410743 GCA_013396955.1 Regulus satrapa | reverse complement strand
ACAAAAAAAAAAAAAAAAAAAAAACCCCAACATTTCTAACAGCCCAAAGGATCTGATATTTAAAGTCAAAGATGTAGAAGATATAGTTTGTTCCAGCCCACAGCATTACACCATGGTATGGATACCATAATGATGATTTTATAACTGTGGATAAAGAAAAATTCTTTACTTTTCTCTCACAACCAGAAAATCTGAAGAGTGACATAATTAATATGTCTTTCTAATAATTTCATGTTAGATATATGGTGTGATTGATGCACATAATTGTTTTCAATAATACAGCCAACATGAGCTGCAATTGTTTATAATTACATCTACAATGTTGGATTGTAAATGTCCCAGCCAGTCCCACAGCATATGAATGTTCACAGAATTTGACCAAAGCCTTTCAGTACAACACAGACACCCCAGTGTGCTGAAGAAGGTCTACTGATACATTGGATTGGTATCTATCTATCTATCACCTGTTCCAAAGAAGAGTAAAAAGGAATGTGAGATTAACTGCTCTGCAAATAAGCCAGAGACAGACTTGTTTGGAAGAGCAAAGCAGCTTCATCAAGCTACAAATCCCTTCTTTTTTTTGCAAGTGAAAATTTGAGAGGCTGTCAGTCTCTCAATTGCACTTGATCATTTAGAAAAATAACAAATACATTAAAATAAGGACAGAAGTTTAATTTTAGGTAGGCAAAAAGTGGTTTGTCCCTGTCTTTCATATGCAATTTGATTTTCAAGGCTACACAAAAAAAAGCAATTCATGATTAAGTGCAAATCTGTGACCACGACTGAGGAGGTTAAACAGAACTCCATGCATTGGAAGCACTTCCTGGCTGTTTGCAGGTGGAAGCCTCAAAATAGATAAGGATAATTATACACTGTTGAAGAAAATAGAGTAAAATATTTCCAGTTCCAAACATTGGGGGTGCCAGCATGTGCATATGTATATAAATCAATTTGATAAACACTAGGACAAAAATCTAGCCAAAAAAAATAGATACCATTTCTGCTGAAGTAATCTGACCAGTGGGATATGATTGGCACAGAAACAGGGCAAGACCAACACGGATGATCTCAGAAGCTGTGATGGAAAATCCTACTGCTCTCATTATCATCAGAAGAAAAATTAAACAAAACAACAACAACAACAAACCCCCTCAAACCTCATAACAAAACAAACAAACAAAACTAAACTAAAACCCCAACAATTAGTTCTTCCAGAAAAGGTCAGGGATGGTCAGTATGTCTCTCCTTAGGGACTGTCATGGGATACATTCTCTGGTCTTTCAAAAGCACCATCCTCTGTATACCAACACAGCCAAGGCTATCCCTATTTCTTGGCTTTATCCATGGCCTTAACACTACTTCTTAGCCCTAAATAATTGTTTTCTATTTAGATACATCCTTCTAGGAAACAGGGCCTTTAGATCAGGTCATATATTTTATTGTGTTAATAATGCAGCTTTCTGGAGTCCCTGGTTGATTATGCCTGTTTACCTTTGGATAGTTGTGTTTCCTGGCTGGCTGCCATATGTTTTTCCTTTCTAGTTAATCTTATGGCAATGATCATGGCCTTCAACAGATATAGAGTGTTTATCCTCCTGGAGTTCAATAGGACTCTAAAACAAACATTTCTTCCTGTGTTTCTGGGTACACCAGCATTTAGAAGCCAAACTCCTTTATCCATCAATCACATCCAACACGAAGCATTTCCAAATCTCTTTAGAGACATGAATTCATTCTCTCTCTGCCTTGCAAGGCTATAAAGCTTACAAATGACTCCGCACATTTATGGGGAAGAAAGCTGAGCAATTAAGAGCTCCAGGTTGCAGACACAAAAACGAATCATATAAACAGATAACCAAACACATAAACAGGCAACCATCTAAAAGGCACCCAAGGAACCTGTCTGGCAGAGGTAACATTTTGTAGCAGGAAACCCTTGCTTTGTGCTGGAACAGGAAATTTCCGTCCTTTGTCTGCATATGTCTTTCCTCAAGGTGCAGGTTACTGCCCTGCTAACCCTTCTGCCACTTTTTAGCTCTGCAGTCCAATAACATTTTTCCTTTTGGCTTCTTTCTCCTGTTTTTTTGTTTGGTTGCTTTTCTGTTTGTTTTGGGGTTTTTGTTTGGTTGGGGTTTTTGTGTCATGCTGTTTTGCAGGTTCAGCTTGTGTATCTCAGTGAAGCCCCTAAGTTTTCCAAAGCTCCCTCAGTTCCACAGAGTGCTCTAGGAATGCTGTTAACTGAGTAGGACTTTTCCCTGACATCAACACTCAGCAATGCTGAGCTGAGGAAGCAACCGACCGTGGCATCTTATTGTATTTGTCTGAGATAGGATTCAATATGAAGAATCAGCACATTGTTTCAATGTCTGCACACCAGTTAACTATTAATGAATTCACAGTCAATAAAATATACTTTCTGGGTACTATCTGGTCAACAGTTAACCTAGCAGTTATGTTTGGAAAAGAGTTCATTAACAATCCCCTGTTGTCACAACATTAAAAGTTCTGGAACAATCACTTGTTAGCCTGAAATTTGCCAGAAGTTTTAGGGTGGAAAAATCAAATCCTACATGAGCAAAAAGAAGAATACAGCTTTCCAAAAATTCTGCTTCAATATTTTCAAGTGAATACTAAAATTCACATGCATCAGTTTGGGATTAAAATTTGCCAGGGCAGGTATTTTTTGCACAAGTAATAGCTGTTCTGATTGAGGAAACAACATGGATGAATATACCACAATTAGAAGCACTGAAAAAATAACTATTCTGAGGATATAATTTTTGATTCTCTTTTTTGTACACGTACAGCTATTGGATCACTTCTGAAATAAATTTTATGTCCATAATTCTCAGGACTGCTTTGTCAGACTCTACTATTCCCAAGTTTTATTTGCATGGCTGCACTGCAAGTCTTCTAAAGTGATTTCCTGGGTATCTCACTGGGACCTTAAAAAGAATATAACTAGATAGAGCTACAAACCAATTTTAGTTATCGACATTACATGCACCCACATATATAGATATAGCATTACACAGTCACATGCAGTCTTCAAACACTTAAAATGTTAATAATACTGCAGTGGTTGGCATCACACTTCATGTCTAAATGCCTTAAAGATGCTCAAAAACCAGACAGCCAAACCAATAAAACCTCCACAGTTCCTAGCTTAGTAGTTTTTAAATGACTCATATTTCAGCAAAGGACTCAAAACAATCTAAAACTGAAATCAAAACACTCAGAATATGGTCCATTTTAGCCCTGGTGCTCCTTCACACGTCCAACTCTGTTACCCAGAAGTGATGTGCACATGCATCTACATGGGAGATGGCACAAGAGTGGGTACAAAGCAATTTAGTGGGCTGGCTAGAAATCTGTGATAAGGAGGGGGTATAAACAGGGTTTCTCCTGTGTTGAGGTTTTCTCTACACTAATATAGAGTGACTTGATTTTGTTTATGGTGTGGGACCTGGATTGCCCACAAAGTTCTTTTTCATGGGATGCATTTTCTCAGTTCCCCCTCATTAAAGCAAATCTGATTACATTTCAGTCTCATTTTTTTAAAGAGAGGGGAGCTAGCAGGGGGAGCTGGAGCCACACACTTAGATAATTTCCATTCAAATCCAGCACAGTAGTCCTCTCAGCCAAGTCACACTTAGGGGAAGGAGACAGAGAGGAAAATGTTGTACTATTCTTTGATGGGCTTCATAGGGTGGATGAAGCATGATCAATCATCCATAATCTGACAAGGCCTCAGAAAAGGCAGAATCATGACTACATCATGTATACTTCTAACAACAGAACAATAGGGGATACTGTTTTGGGTTGCAGGGGTGGAAAGGGAGAGCATTTAAAGCAGAAGTTATAAAGAATAATGATTATCTCGTGGGTGGTGGTAGGTAAGGGGGGGTCTGGAGGACATCAGAAGAACCTGGGAGGGATGAGGGATCCCATCCCCTCCTTGCTTCAGTCTCCATCCTGACTGAGACGTTTCAACTTTTGTTATCCTAGCAGCAAACTCTTTTCTGTCATGGGGAAGAAAGAAATCAATTATGTTTTTAAAAGCTACTTGGAGTACACAAAAGGTGCATTGTTTCAAAATGGGTTGAGGGGGCTGGGTGCTTTTGGGGGAAAAGCTGAACTTATACCATCATTTTGTCTAATTACGCCTGATGTTATTCCTGTTGTCATGTGGGTTACTACAAAGCCAACTGCCAGCTTGTGTCCCTGAGAGCAAAGACTAAACTGTTACGCTTACAAGGACACAGGGCTTCTTTTCCTCTCCCTCCTCCCCCTCCCACACTACTGCAGGCGCTGGCTCCTTGGGATACCCACACGTTTGGAAGAGATGTTGGGAAACATGGGGGCAGAAACTCCCTAGGAGATACCAGCCATTTCTGCCAGTTAGAGAGAACCACTGGGTTTATCCTGTGAAACTCTGGGCACATCCTGAAAGAAATCCAACCAAACACCTAGACTGTGTATTTTCCTTCTCTGCTTGGACATATTTACCGTACATATTGATATGGTATATTTACCATATCCAGTTCCCAATGTCCAGGCACACTGGAACTCATCACAAAGCAAACTATTCTGCCATTTCGTTCAGATTTCCTCTCAGACAGGTATCTTTGACAGAAGGGAAGTGGGTGGCCGCTAGGGTGTTGCATACTTCCAGCAAAGAAAGGCACAGGCCCCAGGACAAAACAGAATAGATCACAAAATGAGAGCAGCTGCAGCTATCACCAGGGTAAAATCTCAGATCCCTCAGTATGATCCACCTCCTCACCTGAAGGCCAGATCCAGTGACCTGACTGTCACCAGCCTTCATCTCATGAAGTTTGGGAACCCTGTTGGCTTCCTAAGACACCCTATGGCCATGTTCAGAAAACAAGCAAAGCTTGGGCTGTCCCTAGGTCTCAGATGTACATCCATAACTGCTGTCTCCTGCCAGTCTGGCTCAACTTGGCCCAGGAAGGGTGTATCCCAAAGGGCGCTTGGGGTGAGGGAAGACTTCCAGCTCTGCCCCTGGGTTTACGATAGCCACAGCCAAAATAAACGCGGTCAGAACCTGATCCTTTGGCAGACCCAGCCAATTCAGGCAGGGTCACACCTCATAGCTGGGTGAAAGGCTAACATGATGGTCAAAGAAGCTTAGAAAACCTTTTGTTTGCTTTAATTTTAATGTTGTAGGCTGCACTCCCTGCCCTCTGCTGTCATCTTAGCCTAACAGGACACACCATTTCATCATTGACTTGGACTGGTCATTCAAAACAGAGCCTATGTGTTTCTCCAGTACTGGGAAAAAATCTCTGTCTTGAAGCACTGTGGTGCACTGTATGTGCTGCCAGGGTTCCTAAAGCTCCACAGGTCCAAGCAGGTTTTTACAATGTTCTTCCCCTGTTTGGGCATATTCACAAAAAACAACAAGCAAACCAACAAAATACAGAACAACAAACAAAGAAAAAACCCCACCAAAAAAAAAAACCAAAAAACAAACAAACAAAAAAAACCCCCAACAATCAAAAAAACACCAAAAAACACACATAGAAAAAAAGAAAACAAAACAAAACCAACCAACACCCCCCCCAAAAAATAAACCCAAACAACAACAACAAACACATTCACAAACAAACTAAAAAAGCCACACACACACACACAAAAAGAAAGAACATAAATTCTTCTGCGTTCAAACAGTGCTCAGATTTGGTTAATTTTTAATATGTAAGGACACATATTCCCATACACCTACAGTAGAGATGGTAAAGTAAAAAAAAGCAGAGGCTTAACTCTAAAAGCCATCCTTGTTTTTACACTCACCAACCTCAAATCCTCCTTGTCATCCCCTTAGTCTTTCTTTATTACAATGAATTATGGTGAATGACTTGGAAGACAAGTGGGTCTCAAGCTGATTGGGAAGCTCTCTGACCTGGTTTCTGTGGGTCAGACGTGCTGACCCTCGGAGCTAGACTGTAAAGCTCACCTTTACAAAGCAGCTTCCCCAGCTCCAGCAAATGACTGCTTGGGCAGACGTGCTGGAAGCTGTAACAATGGCTGTATTGATGGAAGGGAAGATTTTATTGTAAGTTAAATTTTGTAATAAGTAATTATGCAAACAAGCAATTAACTAAAATAAATATGAATGTCTTCCTCTTTCAGGGCATGCTTTTACTTTGACTTGCAGCAAGATTTCTCAAAGCTGAATTAAGCCTTTAAAACAAAGATAAAGGGGACATTGGGAGTGTGGAAATAAATATTGCTCCATCTCTCCTCCATAGCATTAAGGGCTATGTGCATATATGTGCAACAGGGCAGCTGTAACTCACAGAATCAGGAAATACATTAAAATACCAAAGATTTGAGGCCGGGTAAGGCCCACTTTATTGACCCACCATCTGTGGAGCAACATCATTCTATTATTCCCATAAATTTCACTCATGCAAGACAGGACACTTATTTTTTTCTCTTGGTAGTGGCGGCTGTTTCCTGATTTCTCTCCCCCCGAGAAGGTTGGCTGCAGGCTGTTGGCAAGACAGCTGAATATGGTGACATTGCTCTCTGCTCCATGGCTTCAGCTAGCTCAGCTCATTAGACCAGACACTTTGGAAATCCAAACATTTTAAGGTCAGCCTTCTCCTCCTGTAGTGCATCATCACCTTGTTTACAAGGCTTGCTCTGCCCCACACTCCTGCATGGATGAAAGGCAGCTGGGATGAGAAAGCAGAGGCAGAGTCCAGGAAGAAGGACAGATCTTCCTGTGAGAGAAAAGACAGCCCTGTAAGTTTTTGAGTGGGAGAAGAGGTAGTGACAGATAATGTGCATCATCTTTCCCAGCTCAGGCACATTTTAGCAAAAAGGATCTAGACTTCCCTTTGGGAATATCATGCAATGAGCCTGCAGAAAGGAATTTGCTGGAGATTCAAAAGCAGAAATCACTGAAGTAATTAAGTCCAACTTGAGAAGCAGAGGGAAAAATGTCATGCCCCACCAGCTCTCCACCCCTCACTGAGCCACCCCCATCCCAAGATTCTGTTTTTACATTTTGGAAACAAAATGTGTATAAAATGTCCTCCAATATGACTTTGGCTTTGTATTCCCAAATGATTTCTTTCAGTTTAAAATTCCTGTATTTTTGTTAATTGGCATTTGTAACAAAACAAAACAAAACAAAACAATAAAAACCCAGACCAACCAACCAACCAAACCCAAATCAAAATGGCTTGTTTCATTTCAGCTTGGAGGAATAAATATTCTCTGCAGAAAACTATTCTCTTTCCTGTTATTTAGGCCAGCTGTAAAATGAACCATTTGCTATTTACAAATCCTATTGTTATCAGCTGAGGTCTAGAGCCCCATCTCCTGGAGTCAGGTGATTATGTTGAAAGTTTGGTTTGATTACTTTTGAAATTTCTTGCCCTTGTGATTTGGAAGGAGATCTTGAAAATATGTTTTAAGCATAATGAACAGTGTGACATCTGCTTGAGTCTCCGCACATCCGGAAACAAAAGTTTAATGTAGAGCAATCTGTTCCAAGTTTATCAAGACAATTTTAACTCCAAGGCTCACTTACGAGGTTACGCCAGCATCACTCACAGAGAGCTTGCATAGGACTGGATGTTTTTACTCAAACGATTTAACCTATCCCACTCAGCTGATCCATTAGGGTACATCAGGAAGAAAGAACTATTCAACCTGAGTAAGCCTGTTCCTCTGTCCTGTGGGGTACCAAGACCATCTATTCACTGCACAACATTCAATCCCAGTTCCCTTCAAGGATTTGCATTCAAGCTTCTAGTTCACAGGCAATGCCAACACACTTTGATTACAGCTCAGAATCCGAAGAAGAGGAAATGACACCGAACAAGGGCTCTCATATTTCCTGTGGCTCCAATGGTGATGAGGTGAAGCTCAGCCTGTGCTACAGCTACAGGCATGCAGTGGACTCATTTTCAGGACGGCCATTTGCAGTAGTAAAGTCAAAAGAGAACTATAGCCTGAGCCAGGACATAATCCAGGGCCAAACCCGTTTTCTCTGTAGCCTTGGTATTTATGCCCTTCAGCAATCCGGAGGTTTATCAAGACTTTGCCGCTGCCTCAACCAACTTACCAGCTATTCATGAAGCTGTGGCAAGTTGATTGTCACTCTGAGCTCTTCATTGTCATTTAGCCAAGCCAAGCAGGCTTCACTTTCTCAATTGCAGTTTAGAAACCAGACTTGCTCAGCCACTTCTCATCATTTTGGTCATTCTTCCTCTGAACTGCCTCTACTTTGTGCCTCTCTTTTCCTGGCAGTGACCTGAAACCAAGCTGACTTCTAACCACTTTTTTACAACAAAACACCAGTTGGAAATTTATCTCTCCTAATCACAGAGGCCTGTGAGGCTGTTGAGGATTTCTGAGCTCCATGTTGTTCAGTTACCTGGTCTCCCACAGACTCACTGTCTGACTTTTAAAATCAAAGTCCATCTCTGATGCTCTTGTCAAAGGATAAGAACAGTCCTTTTTTCTAATTTGTAGGGCAGTTAAAATATTTAATTCACACCAAATTGAACTCCTAACTAAAACAACACAAACACAAACAAAAAAATTCAAAACAAACAAAAAAAACCCAACCAAACAAGAAAAAAGCCATCCTTTTGTTTGCTTGCTATTAATACCTTCTCAATAGAGAAGCCTGTCACAATTTAGAGATGAAGGGGTTCTGTCCATCTGTTCTTCTGTCCCCTCAAACTCTTCACTACCATTCACCACAGATCTATTGTAAGCAAAACTGTGGAGTTTCTCTGTTGTTCATTCAGACTCCCAAACCCTCCCATGACAGGTCTCATCAGGACTCTGCCCCTCTTTGACTGAGTTTATTTATCCCTGTCCCGAATGTTCAGCTCTTCCTGAGTTTGTCACTCCTTTCTAGTCCATTTCTCTTCCCCCTACAAGTCTTATTACTAGCCTGCAAGGTATTTCATGAAAAGCACTGTGTTCACACACTTTCTTCACAGCACCTTGCTCAGTTCAGATGGGGAGTTAATGATTTCCCAGGGCAGTGCCGTGGGTCTCCCCATCCCCTCTGCTGACAAAGCCTCCCCAGACTTTCCTAGGAGGAGCTGAACTTCTCCCTTTGAGGAAACAGTGGGTCAGAAACCTCTCCGCTGCAGGGTCTTTCTGAGGTTTGCCACCTCCGGGTGTTCAGGGGGACGCCAAAAGAAATTAAAGCCAAGAGAGCCAAGAAAGCCAAAGCAGCTGCAGAGGCTGCTGCTGAACAAGGAGACAGTGGCTTGGCACACCCAGAGAGCTCACCAGAGGCAAAGCTAGAAGGCAGAAAGGCATTGGGGGTGGAAGAAGAGAGAAGCAGGATATTTAAAAGGAGAGGGTGAGGGCAGATGAGGTGAGAGATGATGGAAGCAGGGGAAATGTCGAGGTGGAAAGCACTGATTGAAGAGGAGGAAAGAAGGCAGAGAGAGAACAGGAGGGTAAAAGGACTATCTTCCCACTAGCTACACCTGGATTTGGAATTATAAACTTATCTACCTTCTGCCCCCATGCCCCTGCCTCAGCAAAAATGAATCGGACACTGGGAGTATTTCTATTCCAGACCCATAGAAAGGAGAGAAAATTCATTTAACCACTTACACAGCACTTGAGGTTTGCTCAGAAATGTCCAGATACCCCTGGGAGGGACACCTTCTGCTGAGGGTCCCTGATACAGTGACACAAACTGTCTCCCAGCCAGACCCTCAGCAATAAGGCAAAGGAGGCAAAGTCTGTAAAGAAAATAAATAGTTTTAATTAAAACATACCATATGTGACTTCATCACTGCAAAATTCTTACTGCCTCTGCCCCACAGAGCTTATAGTTGGAGCCAGGCAGATCATCTGCTGGGGGTGAGCAAAAGAGAGCTGCAGCCCCAGATTGCCAATTTTGTGCAAAATGTAGATTGCTTGGCTCTGTGAACTGTAACATCAGTGAAAGTGCAAGTGAATCTGGTTACTGGAAAGCCAGGACACCATCCATACATTTCTGATGTTTTGGGGAATGATGCTGTTTCAAAGATGATAGGATTGTGTGCCAGCCGATGGCCTTCCAGCACTTGGAAAGGAGCAGAGGACAAAGTTCCTGTTTATGCACAAGTGACTGAGTAACCAGTAATTTGGGGAAAGGAGCATTACACACTCCCAAAGAGCAGCCTTCCACTGGGAGGTTTTCAGTTTGTGGTCAGTTGTTGCAGTGTGAGGCTCACGAGCTGCCATCCAATGCGCCTGAGGCTCTGGTCATGGCTGAGCAGCTCAGAGAAAGTCCCCCAGAAACAGCAGGGAATCTGATTCCAGGAAAATGGGAAGCAGATTTGGGACAGGGATGTGACATGTACAAGGAGCCACACTACCGATGCACATACAGGCACAGGAGTCAAATGGCACCATCTAGAAAGGCACACCAAGGCAGGACATGCCTTGGAGAGGAGAGTGAAAGGAAGGAGCACTCTACCATGAGCTCTGCCTGCACATCTGGACCCCATCCCGTTACACCCAAAATATTACACTTACTTACATTACACTTTCTCCTCCCCATGGCTACAAAGTCTGGAATTTCTCCCAGTTTTGCTGTTGTGGTATCAGTGCCCACCACAGGAGCTGAGAGAAGCAGCATTGGCCCATGTTCTTGAGTGAAAAGAGAAATACTAAGCTCACACTCATTTTGCTGAGTATCTGCGGTCTCAGCTAGTCAGATGGATGCTGTTGGATGAGCTTGGGGTCCAGAACTGGAGATCCTGCTGCATCAGTCAGGTGATGGCTGCCCTGATTGACCCTCATGGTTAAAACTGCCCCTGCTGAGCCTTGTTGGGCATCACCCATGACCCCAGTGCAGGCCTGCCAGAGGGGTCCTGCTTCAGCAGACCTTGCTTAGGGGCTCCTGGAGACAATGGACACTCAGAAAAGCCATTCTGGGGAGTCAAGAGCCCCATCTCAACCAACACTAAGCCAAAGAGCTGGCAGTGTTTTGGGCCCTGTGTGTAGGGGACAGGCTGATGAGGAAGGCTGCTTGCCAAAAACAACGGAGGCTTGCAGTGCAAAAGCAACCAGATTTTAGCTGAAGCAAAACTACTTCGCTCAGAGGGAACTCAGTGGCACTCAGGGAGGACAAATCTCATTTTCATGAGTGTCAGGCTGGTCTCATCAGGTCATGCCACACCTGCCATTCCCCTTCCCCTTGTTGCAGCCAGGTTCTCTTTTGTGTTTCTTTTCTCTACTGTGGATATGTAAGGCAAAACTTGAAAATCCCCCTGGAGTCTTGGTTTTCAAAATGTCAAATCCCTGCTTACAAGCCCCCTTTAATGTTAATTTTTAAAAATTAATTAAATTTTAAAAATACATCATCCAGAAGCTCCAGCATGAGCACTGATTCAAAGGACAGAGTTGCAAGAAAGTCTGGCTAATGATGAACAGGAATTAAACAATCCTCCATGGGCTGCTCAGTGTTCAGGTACTAGGAAGTCTGTGTGGGAACCCAAGCCAAGCCTGGGTGAGAATCAAGCCCAGTCTCTTAGAAGATATAGTTGCTGCTACAGTAGTCACTTGAAGTCTAAATATCTGAGAAAAAACTAACTCCTCTCTCCGTGCAGAAAATATCTCACCTGATATATCTAACTCCACCAGTTTACAGCTTTCCTACATTTGCCCTGGAAATTTGCCAAACAGTGCACACTGAATTTAATACATTGAAGGTTTGTAGCTGTTTTTCTTTCTTTTTCAAGGTCCAGAGTCAGAGACAGGACTTTTTTCCCTTCATACTAATTTTTCCCAACCAGACAAAGCTATTCCTTACGTGAAGAAGCTATGATCTCAAAAAGATTTTTGCCTTCACATGCATGGCTTTACATGTCCCCCTTGTTTGGCTCCAAGAAGGGTTCTGCTTTATAAGAATAACGTGGCGTGCAGATGCCTATAAATGGAAGATGAAATTGTTACTATAAAGCCCAGGCTCTGCCAAGGCAAACAAGTGCAGGGCAAACTGTATGTGCAAGGAAGGGCTCTGAGAAAACTTGAAGTCAGCTGAATCATAGCTTCACTTTAATTTTAACATCACTTAAACTACATAAACACAGCCATCTTATTAATAACAAAGCAAGCTCCTCAGTAGAGCTGTTGTTTGGAAAGCCAAGCCTGTGCATCAGAGTGCAATGGGAAGAATGTTGCAGGAGAGAATGCCTTCCAAAGCTGTGTTTAAAATTTAAAATAGTTGGGATGTCTGAGATGCAACAACTTTGCAGGAGCCTTGAATAGTATTTGATGTCTCTGCTGCAGTTCTCCAGGGTCCTGACCTCTGCAGGGGCAGCAGCTTGTCACAGCTGGCACAAGGAAGCGGACTGCAGTGAGGACAGCTGCTACCTGTCCACCAGCAATGCAGCTCCATTTTCTGTGGGGTACCCTCACACTGTGCAGAAGTGAGAAGGTTCTGGGGGTGCAGCATGGGACTGCATATAGTTCAGTTCTTTGCACTGTTTACTGAAATGGAGAAAATTTTGCTAATTAGGGGGTGAAAGTGATAAAGTTACAGGAACATCTGCAGGAGTATTGAGGAACAATGTAGTAGAGCAGAGAAGAGCAGAGCAAAGCTTTTTAGTGTTGTCTTGCAAGAGTGATTTGGTGCCTGCAGTGATCTGATAATCTCAGGGTGAGGAGTGAAAATACACTGGTACAAGGCTTGTGCTTTATTACTCCTGACATTTTGTAAAGGCAGACTGGCTCAGCAACTCCCCTAAAATATAGCCCCTAAGGCAGCAGTGCAATTCCTGACACATTCCTGATGAAACTCCCCTGACTTCCATGGCCTTGTGTTAAGGCTGGATTTGGCCCTGTCAGTAAAGTACATTTAGACTTACAAACTGAAAACTGCCTCTGGATTCCAGAGGGACTTGAAAAACTCCCAGAGCACTGGAGTGCAGCAGTGAGATTTATGCTTTTCCCTGACTTTTTGCTACTCAGTAATACATTTGCATGGCCAAAATAAAGCCAGATCTGGCATTCTCCCCTCCTGATTTCTCTAATACCCAGGGAACTAAATGACAGTGTAAACTGGAACAGTAATGCTCTAAGCCCCAGAAGAGCTTTTTGGGGGTATTTTCACAGCCTGTGGAAAGAATGCATACATGGGTATTTGAAATAGCAGGATTTGACACTTTATCTCACCCCAGTCTGAAGAGCTGATGGTGACACAGGTTCCTGTGCAGAGGCACAGACAAAGTTAAAATAAGCTCCTATTGATATTTCTTTGTAGAAAGTAGCAGCTCTAGTCTCCAAGTGGATGAAGGCCTCGGTTGTTTTTGGGCACTCTTTTTACTCGCTGCTTTTTCCCAGCTTCGGAAGAGGATGACTGCTAAACAGATAATAAGACAAGCAGATGGAAGGAGTAAAGGGGCATAAGGAAGGTCACAGAGATCCCAGCAAGGGCTCAAGGCTTCTCAGCAGCATGGGAAAATTGGCTGTTGTTGCCACAGTCCTAAGGCAGCAGCAGGGGGATACAGAGCAGCAGAGCCACGGGCAAGCTTAGCACTCCTTCTGTTGCCTGGGGTTGAGAGGAGGTGGAGGCTGCATTTCCTTCAGATTTCATTAAGCTTCCCTCCTTGCCTGATGCTAGAAGAAATCACAGAGTCTGAGTCCTACTGTCAGCAACAGCCACATCTCCACAAACTCTCATTAGTGTATCAAGAGAGAGGGATGCTTTAGCTGCTTATAACAGGGCTTTGGGGCAGAGGTTTGCAGTAGAGCAATATTTATCACCCAATTAAGCACTGTCAGATTGAAGGGCTGTGAAATGACTGAAAATTATTAATTGTAATATTTCATGTTCCCATTTGCAAACATAAAGCCAAAATTGGAAAAATATTAAGAGGAACATGCCAGGGACAGTCTTTGCTTTAGTAAGCTGTGAATTAAGTGTTATAGCCATGCTGATAAAATAATCTCTGGCTTTTCTCTTTTAGGAGTGATTGTCATATTACCAAAGGTTAAAAAAACCACTATGAGCAGCTCTCCAGAGACCTTTCTCAGCACCATTTCTGTTACCCTATAATCTGAAAATTACTTGCTTTTTCTTTTTCTTTTTTTCACTTTTGTATTGCTCTTTTCTCTTATTCCCATTGTCTAAATGCATTCATGGGCAGCATGTACCCAGCTGTTCTTGTGCCAACATTGTGCTTGAGTTAAATAGCTCTATTTCCTCCCCAATATTTAGGCCCCTGATGTATCTGTGGCAGCCAATCCTACCCTTTTCAGCTTTTATTTCATTAAACTCGACAAGCTCAAGCTGGGCTCCTCCTGTCATCGGCAATATGAATGTGCTCTCCTCTAGGCTGTTGCAGGACCCTTCTTATGTGTTGCAGGACCATCTTATCTGAAATCACCTCCTCTTTCTTTAGCATTGGAGAGACTATGCCAGGATTAGCTGTCCAGAAATTATTGTCTAGGGCAACGTTACCCAGTTGAATTTGAATGCAAGGGCATATGGGAAGTGGAACATCACTGTAACAGCATTTTCTAGTAGAAGAACTGGCCGTATATAAAAGGGACATTATTGATGTCTATTTGTGATTCAATAATTTGGATGGATAATCAAGGTCCTGACTTCAAAGTGAATAACAGCATCCTACTCTACCAAGCTGTTCTACTAACAGTATGCAGACAGTATGCAACCACAGACAGTACCAACATACTGCAGACAGTATGAACCTCCTACCCTGGGGCTTCACATGCTCTCCAGTGATCTATTCTGAGGGCAAATCATAGTTTCTGTCTTCCTCTTTAGATGTCTTCTGGCTCGTGGCACTATCTGGTGAGACACCCACCTTTTTCTCAGATGGCATTATCTCTTGTGAGGTGAAAAGCTGTAATCCTCTCTGAGATGCCAAAGAAGAGTCAGAATATGAAGAAGGATTTGCTTTGCACTGGGTCCAAAGTAGTGAAGCCTTATGGAAAATGAGGTAAGGATGCAACACTGCTTGTAGGGCACACAAACACCTTGCTCCTATGCATCTGGGGAACAGCAGAGCTGTGAAGAATAAGAGCAGCAGGTCCTGAACGGTCACCACGTACTGAAAAAGTACAGCTACTTTTAAAGAGAAAGGGGAGTCTGACACTCCCGGAAGGATTTTGTTGTTTGCATTTGTAAGACACAAAGCATTTTTAATGATGTGTTAATGACCATATTCTATTCATATGGGATTCATCACACTGTCCTTTCTCTGCTTAAAAATCCAGCATCTACTCCTAGCTGGCTATTCAGGCTCTCCCTCTGTTGAAGGGCAGAAGATCTGTCTCTCTCCAAGAACACTCTCTATGACAGAGAGGACACATTGCCATCCAGAGCTGCCAGCTTCTTTCCACATGCTGTAGGAGCACATCCATGCTCCATCCCAGCTGTGCCTCACACATGGTTGTCCCTTAAGCTATAGCCACAGTCTCCTGCCATGGCCAGGGATTTGAAAAAAATAACTTGAGTTGCTCCAGAAGCAAAGTCCAAATGAGATGACATGAATCCCATTCTTAATGCTGGTGAACAATAGATACACACAGACTCACGGGATCAGAAACACAGCCCACAATACTTGTCACATATTGTTCTCCCTACCCTGTAACATTCATATATTTGCAACCAATGTTAAGCTTAGGGAAAGATTTGGAACCTTTCTGTCCAGTAAATTGCCATCCTCCAAAAAATGCTACTGTGTTCCACCCTCTGCTGCTGCTGTGAGTCAGAAAGAGCTGATTGAGGGCAAACCTCTGTGGGCATAATTTGATGGGTGAATGGGACTTTCTAAATGGCTTGCTGATGTATCCAGCTCAGTGGTGCTGAGAGAGGACCATCTTATGTGAAATCACACACTTTTTATTCTCTGTTACACTAGGCTGTCAAAACTGGAAACCTTCCAGATCCTGAATGATTGTTGAAGATGGGAGTTGTTATTTTAAATACTTTGAGGAGGGACTGAAAGCATTGCCTGCTATGATTATTGCCTCTATTTTTGGTTCTTCAGCCCTCATAAACAGGACTATAGAAAGGCAGAGCTAAATCAAGAGGCCTGGCCTGCCTTTACAGCCATTTGTGTCATTCATTGACTGATGCAGATCATCTTAAAACCTGATACCAGTTTTGACAAGTGCTCTACCCATAGCTGACATGCTCCAGACCGCCTTGCCTCTGCTGCTTAGAAACCCTTTTCTGATTTCTAGCTTGTAAGCTAATTCATGGCTATATACGAAGACTCTTTTTTCTTCTTATTTTCTTTTCCTTTTTTTTTTTTTCTAAGCTGTATATAAATAACCCCCAGCAGTCTGGACAGTTTGTTATCAGGGCTGTAAGTTGTCCCCCACTAAAGGCTTTCAGAATCCGAAACATCAGCAATGCATGGCATTTGCTGCTTTTCATGGGAAAGAAGAATGAATTTTTGTGGTTCAGATGTTGCTGTGACCCAAGTGTTGTGTTGGAAGACACGTTTTTGCATAACAGCCGTTTTATCTGCAGCATTAGTCAGAGATTAACTTCTCTGTCCTTTGTCCCAGGGCTCTGTTTTTTGGCACCACCTGATATTTGACTCAAGTATTGGTCAGTATTTCCATAATGATTAACCCACTGACTGTCAGCATTAGCATATCAGTGTTAAATATGGGAATAGTTTGGTTGCACAGATGCCAAGTGACCATTGCTAATCAAATAAAAATGTGACTGCAGAGCCACCCTCCAGGGCACCCTTCATGCTCCTGGGCAGCCTCAGAGGGTGAGCAGCAGGGCTCTTGCTTTTTGCTGTGCTGCACAACCTTTCCAATGTGTAATTACAATTCAGAGGAAAAAATGTGTGATTGGACTCACCAGCAATTTCAAGGGAAGAGTTAAAATAAAATTAAAAAAAAAAAAAAAAACACAAAAAAACAACTTTGGTGCTGAACAAATCTGAAGGAAATGTCATTGTCAAGGAAATCTAGTTTCTTGAAATACAAAGTTTTGTTCAACTTTATGCCATTTTCTGTCCTTTCTGAAGGGAATTTGCTTCTCCAGAAAAAAACCAACTGTTTTCATTTTTAGCTCCTATGAAAGACTTGGGTTTTTTTGTTTTTTTTTTTTTATCTTCTAAATGTTTCTAAAAGGAAATATGGAGCCAGAAAGTTATTTCAAAACAAACAAAGAAATAAGAAAATATCAAAGCGCCTGGTTATAAAATGAAATACTTCAGGTCTTTTTTCCTGCTACTCCCCAAAAACTTTTTAGCAAAATTTGAGATTTCTCTCTCTCCATGTTTTCTCATTAGAGAGACTTCCATGTGGGAAGTGTTTCTGAGAGGTAATCAGAGGTCCTGTAAAGACTACAGGTGCAGCAGGGCAGCAAGTCACAATTGAAATACAGTGAGCTGAGAAATGTCATTCTTTAATTAGTTAGTGTGTTTTCCTTTGCACTCAGGCAGACAGTGGACGTGTAATGTCAGGAAAAGCTGAATACTTCAACATAAGAACTGGTAAGGGCAGGAGTATACCTTCTTTTGGGCCTTGCATCTTGCATACAGGGAAACCAACTCTTCTCTTCCATAATTGCTTGTTTTTGATGTTGAGTCACTACACAGAATATGATGAAGCAAAGCTTTCCCAACATGCTCCTAAGTCACAGAGACAACCTGGAAAGAAAATGCAGTTATAACCAAATCAACCATGAGAGGAAAGAATATAGTCCCTAGGCTCAGAGCTTTCAAAGCAGGAAGAGTCTGCTGGACAAGAAGAAAAAAAACAGGTCAAAATATGGATCTGTCACTCCAGTGATGCAACTCTGACCTGGAATGACCGCATATATGGGTCCAGGAGATCACGGGATGTTTGTAAAATAGATCTTCTCTCTTGTGTAAGCAAGAGGATAAAATTATCCTGGCAACAGCTGTTGTTTCCCAGAATGAGGATCAAGGCTGGCTGTATTTAAATATTCCTACAGTATTCAAGACATCAGGCTTTTCTACCCCCATGATCCTGTGGTTGCTGTCCTGTGCAAGTGGTCTCAAACACGCAAACAATACGCATTTCTCCCTGTCATACTACCCATGCTAGTGTGGCATAAGGTTCCTCTTAATGTCTCACACCACGCAAATCTGCTTCCTTACTCATTTCTGCATCATAAAAAGCAATAGCAGAAAGAATAGAAAATCCAGGTTTTCCAGAGAAAAAACAGAGTGACTTAGAACCACAGAATATGCTGGGTTGGAAGGGACCCATGAGGATCATCAAGTCCAACTCACCACCCTGCACAGGACACCCCAAGAGTCACATTGTGTGCCCAAGAGCATTGTCCTAAAGCTTCTTGAACTCTGTCAGGTATGACCACTGCCTTGGGGAGCCTGTTCCAGTGTCCACCACCCTCTGAGTGAATTTTTTTCCTGATAGCCAGCTTAAGGCTCCCTCAAGTCATCTTCATGTTATTCCTTTGGGTCCTGTCACTGGTCATGAGGAGATCAATACCTGCCCCTCTCCTTTCCCTCATGAGGATGTTGAAGATCACAACAAGGTCTTTGGCAATATAATGCCCTCTTGCAGCATGGCCAGGGCTTGAGCAAGGCTGAAGCCCATTTACAGAGGTCCCATTTCCAGTTTTTAAAAAGAACAAGGACTTTCCTGGTGGCTCTGTCTAACCCATCATCACTAGCACAGTGCAGACATATCCAATTAGCAAGAGGAGTACACAGATATTCACATAGACAAGAGAGAAAGGAGGGTGGTTGGAGGAACAGATTTCTTGCCACATGACACCCTACAACCTGGCAACACCAGGGGAACAAGAGAGCTGAAGCCACGGAGGGTTCCCTGTTTAGCAGGTTGTGGGTTTTTTGAGGCTTTGCTGCTCACTGGCTGCCCGCCTTCCCTCACAACCTGTTCAACCTCATGTTGGCAGGTCAGGTGTGAGCTCAGCAAAGATAAGCCTTTCCACCATTCCATAAAACCATGCCACTCCCCTTTCCCTTCCAAAGGAGTCCATATACTTGACTTTTTTTATTTTCCTGGGCAAAGAGGACTGCAAATAAGAGATTTGCTACTGGCAGGGCTCACCACTGAAGTGCAGGTCTGCATCTGCTGCAGAGATAAATCAAAGGAGATGGCAGGGTGGTTGAGTGAGCATCTGACCAGAGCTTTAACCATGCATTTAATTTACAAGCAGGGTGAAGGTTTAATATATCGTCCCTCTGTAAATACACTCATGTGGCATCCCCTCTCCTGTCTCCTGGGGAATCAGGCTAATCTGCACTGGTTTTACAGGGCACTGCAGACAAACGTGGCTGTGAACAGAAGCATCAGGCACTATAATATTATAGTAAGTGCCCCAGTTTTCAGTGGCTAAGGAGCAAGCAAACACCTGGCTGGCTG
Organism: Regulus satrapa; assembly: GCA_013396955.1. Taxonomy (NCBI): domain Eukaryota; kingdom Metazoa; phylum Chordata; class Aves; order Passeriformes; family Regulidae; genus Regulus; species Regulus satrapa. The sequence goes on along the minus strand of VWZN01010897.1, from coordinate 391,363 downwards.
GGTTGCATTTATTGTAATGTAACAGTTCACTTTGATTGCAAAGAGATGTTGTAGCCAAATGCTGGCTCTGGCACGTAGATGCAGCAAGCTGTCAAGTTTGGTCTCTCCATCAAGACCTGCCTCCTGCAGCATGTCATCTCTATCACCCACACACAGTGTATCTTTTCTCTATCCCATCCTCAGTGTGTTCTCCTGACCTCACACTCACAGAACCTCCTGATCCATAACGCTGGCAAAGTTTCCTCCCATGAGCCTCAATAAGGGCATCACTTCCATCCTGTCCATAGTGTCACATTGCAGTGGTTTGTGGATTTCTCCAGTGCCCAGGGCAGTGTCTCTGGAGTCATGACTCACTGTGGGTGGGAGCAGGAGACAGCAAGGGTGTCTGTCAGTGGTGGGAAAGCTCTGCCTCCCTCTCCCCGCAGTTGCCTGCTGGGCATATGGGATTAGTGCCCCAAGTACCACCCAATGGAACGACCCATATGGGATTGGTGCACCCAAGCACCATGGCTGGCCAGATTATCAAAGATCTTCAGCTGAGATCCTTTCACACCGTGCAAAGTGCCAGTCACTGAACAGATAACCTGATTTTGAAGGATTTTGAAGGTTGCCTTACAACCTCTGAAATGGCTTTGTTTTTAAGGTTCTGTCTTTTGTCCGTAATTCTTCAATTTTCCATCTCTTTTTGCCTTCTCTGGGGCCACGCTCTGCTTTCCTCTTCAATCCCCTGTTTTCCTTCTCATGGTCAGGCAGATTCCTTCTCTGTGACATGGCTATCAGCCCATGGCTTCAGCTCTCCAAAACGAAACTGTAGGCACTAGTACTAAACTGGTGATCTAAACTCCTATGACTAATGGAAAAAGAGACCCTCTGAAAGCATGTCTGTCATTTTTATTTAGTTGTTAGACTGGCAGAAATCCTCTCCTGCACTTGTAAGTATCTCTCCAGCAGCTATAGAGACAGTTTTATTAACCCACTTTTTAGGAAATCAGAGTATTGTGAGACAACTCCTGTCCTTGTCTTCAGAGAAGCTAAAGGTTAATTTTCTCCTGTAGCTTCCTGGTTGCCTTTTTAAATAAGCATGAACACTCAGGAAGCTTTGGAGGTTTTTAATTTTTGAAAATGAAAGGCTGCTATGACTTGATAGTTAGGAAGATTTAATGCCAATATCAAAGTAATGCTTTCTACCTATGTACTATTCCCACTGCACTATTGTTCACCTACATCTAATGAGTATGAACTGCCATCAGTACACATGACAGCTGCTTTCTTGTTTTGTTTACAGAGCATTGCAGACTAAAAGCCATGAATCTGCACTGCTTCCCCCAAAAATCAGCCTCTCTCCACTGCTTTGGACCCTCAACACAACCAGGAGTCCTGCACAAGGTCTCATCAGAAGGTGAGACTTGCACATCTCATTGTCAAAGGCCCTTGAAGGCTTTTAAAATGCAGTATCCACAGGAATAACTTATTCTGGGACCTCAATAAAAATACCCCACAGCAGAATGAGACTCTTGTTTCTGACACAGACTTTCTTCATGGTCTTTGGATTAGATGAGAATGGTTCTGTTCACCTAGGCCCAAAGGTATCTCCATTACAGGTTGGATAATGTTTTTTTTAACATCACTCAGGAGTATCACATAATCCTATTCAGGAAGGAAAGCAAGAGTGCTGCTTCCAGTTTAAACCAGAATGAAATCTGCATTTCTAAGATCAAATGTTCAAAAAGCATGAATTCTGCTGCAGAAATCAGTAATTAAAATTTAAATCACAAACCATTATTTAATGTGAAGAAGTATGAAAGGAATAGTGTTTGACTTCAAGTTGTTTTTAGTGTAATGAATATAACTTTATAACTGTATAGGCAATTTTCAAAAGTTAAGGAGATCATTATTTAGCTAAACCAGAGATTAAATTTGATCATCTGACTCCAAGAACAGGCCTTTTTGGAAAAAAAAAATAGCACAGTTTGTCAGGATATGGTGAGTGGTAATTTTAATGTAGAAATTTGATGCAAGGATGCAATTTTTCCATTCTCCCTACCCCACCCCCCAGAACAAACCTGGAGGTAGAAATGTGAACAGAGATCAATTTAAATCATTGCTTCAGGCTCTGGGATTTTGGCCCACTCACTTCCTACTGTTAATATCAAAGCATTAAGAGTTTTACATGCAGAGCAATATTTTTTTTACCCAGCTAACGCCCTTTTCTCCTGACTGGAGCTAGAAGAGCTGCTGAGATGTGACAGAGCTGGGTGGAGAGTTGGCCATCCCTAGACCCTTGTCTTGTCTCCTCCTCACTGCCACTGCTGAATATATCTGCCAAAAAGCCAGTGTAGACAGCTCTGCAGTTGCCTCCAAGCAGAGCTCCCTCAGAATAGCCCCGGTTGATATCTGGAACAGTTAACAAGCAGTTGAGTTGGTGGACTGGGAAAGGAATGGAGGGAACAAGAACGAACAGCTGGAGAATAATAACTTTCTAAGGGATTGGCTGCCACTTGAACAGCACATCTGATCACAGATTTGTTGCCAAGCATCTGTTTTCTTCCTACCTCCCAATGTGGTCCAGCTTCTTTGCTTTGATTTTGCTCCCTCCTTCATCTTCTGAGATTGCATTTCTAAAATTCTTATGTATCCTCCAGGTTAAAGAAAGGACTCAGCAGTCCACAGGACTTGCCAGTGTATGAGAATTTCCCCCCATCCCTTTGTATGCTGTTCTGCCTGAAAATGTCATGCCAAACAGGCTTAATCAAGCTCCCCAAACTAGTCAGATCTTCAGGGAGTCCAAATTTGTATATTTTCTTAGGCAGAGTAATATCACACAGAGTACTGAACGACAGTTAAAAACCACATCTGGATCTTGCACTATTATAATACATCCATAGCCCTAAGGGGAAGCCGTGTGGTTTGGTGATTCATGAAACCTGCATTTTATTCCCAGCTCCTCCACTGCCTCCTTGGGTGACCTTAACTAAGTTATTTCACTGCCCTGTTTTTCAATTTTGCCATCTGTGAAAATGGGTGGCGTGATGTTCCCTCCTGCCCAAAGCCTTCGGTAGCCTCTGAAGGCAAGAGCCAAGCACTACTGCCCTGCCTGACGTGGCATTTCCACGTGGGATGTGATGCAGGACACACAGATCAGTGCACCTCTGCAGAGCCCGTGAGGCATCCCTGTGTCACCCCTGCAGCTGGCCGTGCCCAGCACAGTCAGAGACGTGACCCTGCTCCTGCTGCACGAGACCCGTGAGCAGGACACTTGCCAGAGCATGGAGCAGCACTTGGGACTGTGCCATTCGGCTTGTCCTGCTAGGAAACACCATGTTCGGTGGCAGCTCTGTCATTTCTCCTGCTGTGATAGGCACTTATTTAATGACCTGCCATGGTAATTTACATATGTCAGCGGAGACAGAAGCAGAGAGGCTTGTGCAGACCGAAAGTCCCAAATTCCTTTTTCTGTTGCATAAAAATACTCAGGAAAAAGTAAGAGCGTCTATAACAAGGAGATTGTGTCCTGCGGAGAAGGGATGAACACACCCAGCCCCTTTGCAGGTCAGTATGACACAGCCATTGTTCCTCTGAGTGTTACATGGCTCGTTCAGCTGGGGCCTGCTGTGACACTTAATTCCTAAAGAGAACCAAGTGACAAGCCCTCCCTGCTTTTTCTTTGAGAAATATTCCCATATTCCACAGGTTGCAATCCACTAGATAACAACCTTGAGTTGAATGTTATCATGGCTGAGATTTCCCACTGAAGCAACACACAGGATACTTTTTTGGTTTACTACCCGCTCCAGAAAAAAAAAAAAAAAAAAAAAAACACAAAAAAAAAAAAAGCTTC
>VWZN01010897.1:353808-387504 GCA_013396955.1 Regulus satrapa | reverse complement strand
TTACTACCCGCTCCAGAAAAAAAAAAAAAAATCATACAGCTAAATAAAGTGAAGGTTCACAGCTCTGACAAAGCCTTTCAGTGGGAATCTGGGACGCTTTTCAAGTGTTACCGACTGCTTTATTTTCCCATGGCTCTTTCCAAGATAATAATTGCTCCGCAGATGTTTCCCTCAGGACAGTGAGATGTTCAGGTACCGGGGCAAAAGCTGAGGCTTTGGGATATCGTTCACAAGGCTACTGTTACCTGGTGTGTTCTTGCAGAGTGCAGCCTTTTCCCATCACAGAATTTCTTAGGTGTCTGGTTTATCAGAAACACAGTAAATTTGATCCCTCTGGCTAATTGTGCCTGATTTATGTGAATGATACATTTGTGTCTGTATGCAACATGAATAAGACAAGGTTAAGGTGGTTTATTTCTGCCACACAATAACTTGCACATGCCCAAGTGCACAACTCTAAAATATGTTACTCAGCACTTTGGGAAGACATCTGAGAAGATTTCAGCTTCCAGCTTTTGACATATTACCAGCTTTTTTTATAAGTTCTCTAAATCAAAAATGCAATGGTTTATGTTTAGTCTTCCACTGTGCATGTGTTTTTCTCTGTCCTTGCACTGGCAGAAGTAAAGTGGACTCTCCTCTGCTTGAGGATGGAGCACCACCTTAGGAAGAAGAGACTTTGCTTAATGCCCCCACTGTCACAGCAAAGGTGGTAGTTACCTTCCTTCCCAGTAACACTGCCACTTCTGCCTCCTTCATTTAAAAATGGGGCCCATTAGGCAAATGACTCAGGCCTTGAGAACAGCTCTCCTCTCTGGTGGTAATTTGAGCTCTGCAAAAGTCAGCCCTACACGGGCTGAGTCACATATCCCTGTGGACCCTGTTTTTGACTGCTTGTGATCCATATGGTTATACCGACTCAGGTGACTGCAGGAGCAGTTCACATTTGTGAAACCAGCACTGGACAGCTTGGCTTTGTCTCAGTGGGAGAATGTTGGAGCAGATCATGACAGTTCTGCTCAGAGATCTATGGACTAAACCTTGCTCCGATGAGCAGAAATGACAGGTTTGGGTACCAAGACAAACCCAAAAGCGGGCAAGCCACACTGGAAGAAGCCTAAAGCATATCAAAGCATATCAAAGCATATCAAAGCATATCCTGCTTCATTTATATGAACGTTTATATCTCATGACACAGAAAAATCAGAAAAAGTTCATTTTCTCTTAAAGGAACTGATGGCACAAGTCTATTTCCAGCTTCTTTCTTCCAACTCTGCTCACAAAACACTGGCTTTGTCTAATTTGAAAGGACCTGGGCCAGAGGTGACAATTTCCATGACTCCTCTGAAGGAGTAGAGAAGGGAACTTCTCACACCCATCCCCTCCAGAAATGATGACCACCCAACAGCTCCTCAAGACCTGACTAGAGGTCATTCTGATAATCAAAAACTCTTCCCACACTGTAGCTTGCAAGCAGGACCTCTGAAATTACAAGGAACAGCTTGTTCTCTTTCCTCTGCCCCCTACAGAGCCAGCCAACCTGTATGTCACACGCTTCCAGACACAGCAGAGGCTCTCTTTTCTCTGTTAGTGCAAGGGAGAGAAGGGAGTGGGAAAACCTGAATGCAGCTGCAAAACTTGGCTGTGACTTGGTTGGGTAGAACGCTAAGTACTGTGAAGGTCTAGCCAGGCAGAGGTTTGTACAGTGCTAAAAGAATATTATACTTTGCCTCACATTGCTCTTTTAAACTGGTGTTTCTTTGCTTCTCTCCCATATAACAATGGAGGGAAAATTTCTGCCTAGTCACATTCACATGCATACATACAAACCAGCCTGGACAAGAAGCCAGATATATCATTTGGGATCCTATCCAACGGTGTCCTAGAAATAGAAAGCCAACAAGAGAAAACACTCGGTCACTGCCAGACTCCAGTACTTCTGTCTAAGTTGAGCCCCATGAAGCCAAAGCGGTCACTTAATGTCAGGGCATTGGATTTCATCAAATCTAGGTTCCTTGCAGGGAACTCTGCTTGGGAAAGTCAGCCAGCCCCACAGCCCATCTGAGGGAGTGATCTTTGGTCTGCAAAGCTTCCTGAGGTGGTGCCAAAAGCCCGTACCACTGCCTGTTTTGATATGAGAGGCAATGCTCTTGCACCAGAGAAACCAGCAGTAACTGTTTCCCATGCAAACCTCTGTCCCCAGAAGCTCAGAACTGTGGCTGAGTATCGCTGGCTATAGCCTGAGTACACAGGGGTGGACACGTCTGGTTTTGGCATCAGTCCTTTTTTAAGAGGACAAGCAGACCAAAAAATCTAACCACCCTACCTCTGGCCCCCAGCACACTGAGATCCAATTTGGAGCAGTAGTTCAAGGGATCTCTTTAAACCTCATCACAAATTCGCATTCCTGGAGAAGCTGCCCAAATTTGCCATGCTGGACTAAATCCACATCTATTTTAGATGCGGCATCTATTTTATGAGCAAGCATAAAATCCTCCTTTCTTTCCATTGCACAATTTTGGAGGAGAAGGAAAGGCAAGGGGCACACCTTTCCCCAAACAATCAGCTAATTAATTATCACATGCCTGGATGCAATGCTTTCAGCAAAGCCTTGTCTATGTGCTAATTACTATCATTATCTGGTTCCCTAAGGAAAGAGCTCTGATTACCCTTCTCTTACTGATTATACAGGAACAGCCAGGCAAATGCTTTCACAGGTCATAAAATTATCTCAGCTCTTCTTGAAGCCCATCTACAGCCCTTAGCTCTCTGACCTGCTGTGCTGATGAGTCATCCATGCACTGACTGGAAATTATCTTTCTTACCAGTTAGCATCTACCACCAGATGACCTGGCATGCAGGCATAGAAAAATTGTAGCCTTTTATGATGTTAAGCTTTTTCTGTAGATTTACTTTTTTTTTTTTTTTTTTTTTTTTTTTTTTTTTTTTTTTTTTTTTTGTAGTAGATGTGGTCTAATGGAGCAGGCATATTTACCTGGGTCATCTTCTAGAGAAACAGTTCCTAGTCCAGACTGTTCAGTGAACCCTAATCAGACTGTGTAAGAAGAATTTATCTTCCTACATAGGGTCATTTATATAATTACTCTAGTTTCTGTGGACATGTTTGATCTGGACCCCTCAGATCTCACTTCCAACAACCATAGGTCCTCCAGGCTCCACGGAGTAAGAAAAAGAACATGGCATCTCCTGCAAAATATTCCATGATCGCTCAGCTCTTCCCTCTGTATTAGGATGTGTCCCAGTGTGTCTGCCCCTTCCACTTCTTCTCTGGATTATTAAGGGTAAAAAGCACCAAAAATAATTGACTCTGAGTCTTTCTGTGATGTGATTTTTACTAGCAGAAGTCACATTTCATACCCATGTGCCCAAACATTTTGTGAAACTAAACATTATCTGTAAGAATTATGACACTGGTGCTTTATATGCTCACTCTACTTCAGACTGGAGCTTGGTGCTTGTGAAAACAAGTATAATTAGCTGTGTCACTCAGCTCAAGATAAAACTTGATAAAACCTACTTTCAAACAAGGTGCCAATCAAACAAATGTAAAATAACAGTGAGCCATCCTTTCTTCACAGCTAGTTTAATAGCATGAATTAATAACCGCAAAGCACTTAGTTCAAGGGAGCACTTCTGTGATAATTAAGGATACCAACAATCATGAGCAACACTTTCACTTCTCTGTGGGCAGCCTCCTTTTCTGCTGCATCATGGAGGGTGGTGGAGGGAGAAAAAAGGATTTGCAAGCACAAGAAACTAACATTGTCATAGGAAGAGAAGGAAAAGGGGCAAGGGCACAGCAGTGCCTCACATCTGACAGAAACACGAAAGAGTCTATGGACAGTGGCTGGGTGCCCTTTTGCCCGCAAGATAGAACTAAAATAGCTGATAGTGAAAGCAAAAGAAAATTAAGAGCAAGCAGGCATGTTTTAAGTTCTCTAAAGGCCCACCCCACCATATGCATCTGCAGTGTTTGGTGGGGACAAGACCAGAGCAGGAAAGACTCGGTAAAATCCTAGAAGTGCTTTTCAACCCACAGAAACAGGAACATTGTCCAAAGAGCTGAAAAAACAATAGACCACTATATTGCCAAACTGCGCAAAATGGCTGACTCATGTAATTATCAGGGCCACTATCACCAAGCAGAACAATATGCCCAAATTGAAAAGGAATGTCAGAAAGACATGGGAAGACTCAACTGAGCCAGTCGCATGCCAGTTTCAAAATCAGGGCTGGAAGGAAGCCGGGTTGTACGAGATTGTACATTGTACAAGACAAAAATTTGCAAATGTTCTCATTCATCTTCCTGTCAAGCTGAGTGGGCACCCAGAGCAAAGACCCAGCTGCCAGAGAGGAGCTCTGCAGGCAGGCTGACCTGCCCCCCTGCACAGCCTGACACGCAGAGGAGGTGAAGGCTGGCATGTCATCTTATGGAGTTTCTCAAGAGTAAGAGCCAGGACTGATGAAACTGCTTGGCCCTCCACAGAGCCCATCACCCAAGACAAAACAATGAAGAACTTCAGCCAGCACGTAGAGGTCAGTGAAGACACATTTCACATGCTCTACCTTCATGCTTTATCTAGGAACGGCTTCCGGGTCACATTCCACTAGAATAATGAAACTATCTAATTTTAATAAAAGCAATTCTACTAAATTAAATTTTAAATCTTCTAACACACTCTCACAGAAACTGGCAAAATCCAACAAAAGTGCTAGGTCGGCCATTCTTGAATTTCTTCTTGGTCTTGATAGTCTACACAGCCACTAATCTTAATGTATACTTTTGGATACACCTATACCCATTTGTGCTACTAATCTGACCATTATTAGAGCCTGGGTAATAAGTGTAACATGGAAAAAGGAGTGTCTGACTAAGAATCAAAATCTCAGCCTTGGACTACTGCACAATCCCCAGTCAGGATCCAGTTAGTTCCTCAAAATAAATCATGTGTCCAAGGAGGAAGAAACATCAAGAGGAAACATAAATCCTGGCTTGGTCAGTAGGCTGGTAAGTGGCCACAGACTTCACTTCTATAAAACACCAAGAATCAGGTGAGAGCAGAAGTTACTAGTTCAGTAGAAGGAACTGAAAGGGAGACATCCTGTGTAGACCCAGCTGAGTATGGTCATTCTTATTAAACCATTCCTGGACACTTCTGGAAAACAGGTTTTTGTCTAGGCATCATCTTTTCTGCTCTAGCTATGAGGACAGATGCCAGAACGGACCTCACCCATCAAAGAGTGAACAGATTCATGTGATCACAAGACAGATGCTCATTAATCTCCATCCCACCTGTGTAGTGTTAAAATGGGAAGAGAAACCTCCTAAATCCTGCTTCCTATGAGAATGAGTTAACACTCTCCCTTCCTCTCTGAGCTAAATTGCAGTTTTGTAGAATTTAAGATGGCTTTTAATGTATTAACCACGTGGGCAAAACAGGGTACATAAGATAGATTTTGCTATGTTTCATAAACAAGGTAATAAGGTTGTTAAAATATATTGTGGTATTAACAAGAGGGAAGGTACAAGGCTAATGTATAAGGAGTGAAGATCTCTTTACCCCTTGAACCTGCTTTTTGTGGAAGGAAGGGTCCCAAATCCAGCAGTGATTTGGTCCTCTCTCTTCCTGTCCTGGGAATAAGAATATCCAGTGCATCTGACCAAACCTGGTTCTCCTTAGCTGGAAACTTGCTGAGGAGCAGACTATAGCAGTATAATATGAAGTTTCACAACATAATAAGGGGCCACAGTCCTTGTCATCACCTGTCCTAGCTGAATTGGTCACATGGCCTGCCCGGTTTCTGAACAAAAGCTGATTTGTCTGTGAGGCAGCTATTTTTAAGAACAAGTACCGACCAATTACTCACAAAGCCTTCATTATTTAATTCTGCAGTGAGGACTTTGCAGACGTGAAAATGCTTTTATATGTTGCACGTAGACGTGAGCCTGTATATTTTCCTCTTTTTTTACAGAGCAAGAGTTGGAACAAAGATAGCAGAACTAAACCAAAGCCCCTTTTTCTTGCTGATAATCCTCTTGGACCCAGTCCAATTCTGTGTCATCAAGTAACTCTTTGCTGTCTTGCAGAGTTTGCATCCATTGCCTCACACTCTGTATTTTCTTAAAGAAACTCTGCATGCTCTCTAAACAGCTGATCTGTACACAGATGCCTTGGTTGGCATCACCAACACCTCTTCCCACATTTGGGGCTTTTCTTAAATGATGGGAGTCACATATTTCATAAACCAATTTGCGTTCCACAGAGCCATAAGCTCCTAGACCAGTGAATATGTCATCCTTCTGCTGTAAGGGGAGAATCAGTGCTTGTTATTTAAGTACTCAATAATGGTGTTTCCATGGCTACTGAGAAAGGGCATTTTTATCTTTGGTGTTTTAAAGGAAGATGTGGCACCGGAAAGTTTCTTCTGTAGAAGAATTCTTGTAACCCCATATTTTTTCCTTGTTTTGGATCAGGACAGCATCAGACAAAAGATGATTTCCTATCAATCAGATTCTGAGGCAAGCATCTCAATAATCTCTTCAGGACAGTTAAAATAATCAATTTCTACAGGAAAAAAAATAGGTCTTATTTTCTGTACTTTTGATATTCATCTTATAGTGCTTATTATAAAAATAAAATCTATATTTTAAAAAACTTTGACATCTAAAAAATTATTTTCTAACCAGAAAAATGTTAGTTTTACCAAAAGCTTATCTTGAAATAGATACTGAGCAAAATCCATGCATGTTTCCAGTGTTTATCTCTTTCCATACATTTTTATTTTATGAGAGAAAATGTTTCCTTGGGAAATTTCCAAAACACTTTTTTTCATTATGCTGTCTGCTTGGGTAGCATCTGAGCACCAGCCTCTTAAATTCTAGCAACAGGTTCTCAAAAAAAGAAGAACAGCAAATTATTGTATATTTAATGTCTACAAAAGCAGCCCACCCTATTAAAAATGTGATTTTTAATTCAAGTTCTCAGTATTTTATAAACATGACTTTATGCTGGGTTATAGGGCAGGCAGATGAGAGGCAATGAACTCCTTGGGCAGACCCAGCAAGTCTCACAGTAGCTCACCTGGGCACTGTGGAGATTATAAACAAGCAAGATATTCCATATATTTTACCACCTGAGGTTTCCTCCTAAATCCTTTTAGCTTTACAGCCACTCCTGAGTTTAAGTTTCCCCAGATGATGCCACAAGCCTTCAAGAAGGTTGTACAAACCCCAGGCAGGTGTATTTACACAAGCTGAGTCACGCCTCTGACTGTAGTAAGGGATTAACTTCTGAATTGAGCCTAACTCCCTGAGACAGCAGGAGCTGCAGCAAAGAAAGGACCTTAAGGAGAAGGATCAATCTCATAAACCAGCAAGATGACCAGCACTGCATGTTATAGCCACTGGCTGCCAAGCATGGGTAGGTATTTGCTCTACCAGCCAGCAGACCCTGCAGAACCACAGATTCTGATGGTGGCCCTGTTCACAAAGCTTAGATTGTCTTCATCAGAGTTGCCAGCCCTTGAGGCATCACAGCTGGCTCCTGAGCTGGCCCTCTTCTCAAAAACCCAGGCACTTCTATCCTGCTGAAGCTTGCCAGCCAGAGCACAATTAAGAGCCAGACTGATGTCTCAAAAGGAATAAAAAAGCCCTCCTGATTAGATCACTCCCTCTCACCTGTGCTGAAGAGATCAGATCTCTTGGTCCTCCTATATTTCACAGAAGCCAAGTTTTTACTGAGGTTTTTTTAAAAGAACATGCATCAACCAATTGCTCACAAAGCATCCTTTCTTTAATTCTACAACAGAGGCTTTGCAGAAATGAAAATGCTTTTAAATTTTGCACAAAGCCAAGAGACCATATATACCTCTCTTTGTTTTCAGAGGGAAACTTGGAACAAAGAGAGTAGGAGTAAATCAAAGCTTTTTTTTTTTTTTTTGGCCAGCACTCTTGGGTCTGGCCCAGGCTCTCGAGTGTCTGTTTCTGTGCTCTCTGGACAGCCATGAAAAGCCATAGGGTTGTATGTGCATAATTCATGGTTTGACTGGTTTTGATGGTTGAGCTACAAATGCAATGGCAATGTGAGGAAGGATTAGGCAGAGAGCAAGAGTCCCTTCTAACAGCTACAGCTTCCTTCTCCCTGTGGGCTGTGGGCTGCTGTTCAGCTGGAAAGAAACTATATCAAGAACTAATGGAGGGGAATTGGTTTAAAGACCAGATTGTGTCCATCTTGCAAGTGGGATGACAAAGTCTATGTGGAATCCTGGAATATGACAAATGTCCACTGATGCAGCCATGTAAACACCACAGGAAATGTGTCAGGAGATAGCACTGCCCAACATATCAATTTTTAAACATTTCCATTTTTAATTAGAAAAAGATTACATAGATCATGAATCTTAGGAACAGAGAGATAGCTCTAGCCCCGACCCACAGTGTGTCACTGGTCACAGAAGGGAGAAGTAAAATCCCTGCCAACATGGGGGAGTACTGTGTTGAATCTGAAACTTCTCATTCCCCCTTGAAAAAGAGGTTCTTAACTGAGAACTCGGGTATCTCACAAGAGGATTTGCTGCAGACCCAACCACCATGCCCATTCAGTGACTCATTTGAAAACAACCATTTTCTGAAAGTCTTTGTTTATGGATATTTGAGCAAATAAATGTCAGCTCCTCCTCTCCAGTTATTAATGATTCAGTTGCTCAGCTTTGTCTGTACAAATTCTGCATCCTTATCTGGTGCCTCATCTCAGACACAAACTGAATGACCTAGATAAGCCATGTGCATCTCCTGTACTTCAGCATCATCAGCAATAGTTAATCTCCTCTGGGATCACCAACCCAGCTCTACCTGCAGGGGATCCATGGGGGTGGATGTTATAACAAGAGTTGTCATCTCTTTGTGTCCAGATACCTTCTCCTGAAACTCATGGAAGGGGGTGAGAGCAGGACCCAGTCTTGTCTACAAAAAACAGAATTAACACTCTGAGGAGTTGGCCTAGACAACACATCTGCTAGCCAGCTCAAGAAACTGGTGATCTTCTGCATCTCCTTTCCCCTCACATAATTTTCAAAGGGCTTGGGGCTTCAGATCACTGAAGATTTCGTACAATAAGAAAATAGCAAAATGGGTTGTATTATATTTTTTAATAGAAAAATGCATCTCAAATTAGCCTGTTGAAAAGAAAAAGTTAATGCTATCAAATTTTGCTTTGAAAGTCATAATTGCTGAAAGTATATGCTCTAGGTTTTTGGGTTTGGTTTTTTTTTCATTTAAGATGCATTTCCATATTGAACTGTAAACTGTAGATCAATTTCACTTAAAGGGTAAAATGTAAATAAAGCTTTTCAAAAACCTATTTTATTTATGGTGGGTTTTTGTTTGTTTTTTTCTATCTAAAGGAATTATTTATTTCATATTAATTTTAACTATTCAATACAGGAAAAATGGAAAAAAAATCTCAAAAAAGTCCTTAAAGGAAGAGATTTTTTTTTTTTCAGTCATGTATTTGTCTAACAAAGGCAAAAAGGCAAAGGAACAGTTTTGACTCTGTCTGATAAGTGCAGCAACAGTGATGGGAAATAGACTACAGTAACACTGTATCTATTCATATTGTCTCTGTCTCATTTTCAGCCAATTTCGTGGGTTTTTAAAGCATGACTGATGTCTGTAATAGCCTAATCTTTCATTTTATTCATGCACTTGTACAAACAAAAATTGAAATTTTCCAATTTTCTGTGATTCATCTGACTTAAAACACAGCCCCATGTGCATGCATGGTGTAGTGGGGAAAGCCAGGAGGCCTGTACCAGCCACTATCCTTTCTCTCCTTTGCACCTTTCACCTCTTATGACCTGGAATTCAGCCACCTATTCTTCTAATTCTTTCTACACTTGCAGCAAAGAAAAGGGCATGAAAATTATTTCCTTGTTTTGGAGCCAGAGATCTGGGTTGTCCTGTATTTCCTATCTCTCAAGCTAGGAGATGACAACCTCAACCTTGATTGGTCCCAAAATGCTCATGAAACTTCCTATAGTCCTTATTTGCAAACAGAACTAGGAACTGTCTTTCGTCTGAGATACTTATATAGACTTAATGCCAAATTTTCTGAGTGTCTCACAGTTCTCTCTCTCTATTTATTTTCCCAGTATGGCTGGGAAAACACTTGTTTGCTAGCAATCAGACAGATTAAGGCTTTCCCCAAGTCCAGATCTTTATTAGGTACCTGACATTTACTCAAGTGGAAAAATCCCACTGATTTCCATGAAAGCAAAGCTGTTAAGTGCACTGGGGGCCCACAGATACCCACACATAATTATGGCAGCTTAGCAAGTTCCTCCTTCTTCCTCTGAGGTTTAAGGTAACCCCTTTCACCTCATGGTGAAGAGCAGGTCAGACGCCTTTGGGTGCATCATCTGACAGGCAATGACTCCACTCCCTAAGGACATATGAAAGTTTAAAAACCTTTTTAATGGGAGGGATATGTATTCAGAAGAAAAAAAAATTATAGTTCTGCTTGTGTAGTCTTACTATTTTCCTTTTCATCACAGCTCATTAGAAGTCAGGCAAGACTTCATGTTATGCCTTTTTTTTAAAATTCTATTTTGATTGTTGGCTTGCATGTAGGGGACTGCATATACAAGCCTGGGAGAAGGGTATTTATTTTGAGTTCAATTCTTAGTCCTTTGGGGACTGTCTTTTAATGGATCAGTTTTCCAACATTCTTCTAAGTGACTTATTCAGGGTCACATACCAGCAGTACCCTCATCTGCATCAGATTCTGATAGAAGCTGTACCAGCAGCAGGGCTGAAAGATCTTTCATTTGTGTGATGACTTTCCTGCTGGCCTCCCAACAGCTCAAAAACTATGTTTCACTTCCAAAATAATTTGTGATAACCAGTGAAAATATACAAATAAAGGGAATTCACTGTTGCAAAAGCCTTGGGAAATGTGACAGTAGCCAAGAGTGCCTCAGAGCTGATCGGAGTTTCCTCTCTGGGCTAGCAGCTCATGACTCTCAACCACTTTCCTCTTCAGATCAAGGTTAGTGACTGAAAGGCTTGGGGGCCCTGACACCTCTCTGTCCCTTAGCTGAAAAAGCAATGTCCTTTGGCAAAGGAACAGAATGATCCACTGTGGGCAGTAACTCCAAGGTGTACCTGAGGCTGATAAATCCACGTGATATAATCAGCTCAGTTCTTGCTCACAGTTTCAGTGTAGACACAAAACAAGATAAACTCAACGTGTCTGTTTTATTTGTGATAGGAATTTAATTTTGTTATCTGCAAAGGCACACAAGTAATAGATAGATAGATAGATAGATAGATAGATAGATAGATAGATAGATAGATAGATAGATAGATAGATAGATAGATGGATGGAACAGGCTGAAGCTATTCTAATGATAAATCTACTTATTTAACTGTATTTATATAGAACAATCTTCTTGGCTGAAAAATGCCCTCAAAAAAAGTCCCAGTGGCGTCAGTTTGCACAAACAAAGACAAAGCAGCAACAAACAAATACCTCCATCTTACATGCTGCATGGGACATGAAACACATGGCAAGCACTTTGCCCCTGGAACGTTTCCAGAAAAATTTCACCAGAGACAGTTTTGAAGGTGATGCTCCATGCTTCTTAGGGGATCTACATGTTGTCGTTCTGAGAGGAGAAGAAATGCATTTCTTAAACTGCACCACAAAACAGCAAAGTTGCTGTAAGATCAGTTTTGGAGTCATGCGTTTAGATAGATTTATTAGCTAAATCTGGGAAACCATTTAATTTTTTTTTTTAAGTATGTTTATTTGGATGGGAATAGTTATAGAGGGTAGAGAAATTCTAAGCTCTGTTTCTGGGGAATCTGCTTCAATGTATTTATACAGAACAGCCTTTGTGGGATGAAAAAAGTTTTGGAAATATTGCCAACAGAAGATTAGGGGTAAATGAAGGGTCACACTTTACTGAATCATTCATTATCACTGGAGACAAGATACTGGTAGAGATGAAACTTGGCAAGTTCTTGTCTGAACTCAAATATTCCTGCCACAAGAGTATTTTAAGTTTCTGGACAGAGATATCTTCTGTAGCTTTTGCCCTCTCTCTGTTATCCAGCAGGACCTGAAACAAGATAGTCAGATACTGACTAGAAACAGGCAGGAGCAAATTGTCTGAGCCATTTTAGACCTCAGCATCCACATGGGCCTGCCAGATACAGGGCAGGACCTATGCCCCACTCTCCTCATTCTGCATATCCAATGGAGGCCAGGTGGACATTCCACTGCTCCTAAAATAACGCTGCTTCTTTTGTTCAGGCAGCCTAGTCCCACACATGTGTGTGCTGTGTTGTCACCACTACAGACACAGCTTCACAGAGTGCTCATGGGAAACAAGAGTGCTCCTAGCACAATGTTCAAGTCATTCCCTGGTCTTTCTAGTGTTATGCAACTTGCCAACCATCACCTGCATCTAGAAAATACTGGGAACAACTACTCCCCACTAGCTCCAAGGAGTGCCACTGGAAATGTCTGTGAATCCACTTCATTCCAAGTCCTTTGTCAAGCTGGGTCCTCATAAAACTCTTCACACACAGCAGCCTTGAGGAGACAGGACCAGGGCAGGACTGTGCACCCAGGCACAAAGGTTGTCACTGTGTCAGAGGAATAACACCCATCCAAAGACAGGGGCAGACAAAGACAGTTTGTTGGAGACCACCTTCCCATTTCATAGAACAGGGTTATAGAAACGTTAGTTTAGAAAGGACCTTAAAGCTCACCTTGTTCCACCCCCACCACTGCCATGGGCAGGATTATCTTTCACTAGACCAGGTTGCTCAGAGCCTCATCCAGCCCAGCCTTGAACAATTCTAGGGATGGGGCAGCCACAGCTTCTCTAAACAACGTGTTCCAGTGCCCCACCACCCTCACAGTAAAAATTTCTTCTTAACATCCAATCTAAATCTACCCCCTTTCAATTCAAAGCCACTCCCCCTTGTCCTGTCACCACATGTCCTTGTAAAACACATCCCTTTTCAGCCTCTCGCACGTGCTCCTAGATACTGAGAGGTGCTGTAAGGTCTCCAGGGAGCCTTCTCTCCTCCAGGCTGAGCAATCCCAGTTCTCTAAGCACGTGTTCATATGAGAGTTTCTCCAGCCCTTGGAGTATCTCCATGGCCTACTCTGGACTCGCTCCAACAGGAGCCTGTTCTTCTGATGCTGGGCTCCAGAGCTGTACGAGTGGTGGGCTCTAGGTGAGGTCTCACTATTGTGCAGTAGAGAAGCAGAATCCCCTCCCTTGACCTGCTGGTCACACTGCTTTTTTATAGCCCACCTTACAGCTGTCTTTCTGGAATGTGAGTGCACATTGTCAGGTCATGTTGAGCTTGTTGTCAACCAACAAGCCAAACACCTTCTCCTCAGGACTGCTCTCGAACTGTTTCTCTGCCCAGACTGTGTTGTACTTGGGATTGCTCAGACCCAGGTGCAGGACTTTGCACTTGCCTTGCTGAACTCCATACAGTTCAGAAGCCTGTCAAGGTCCATACGGATAATATTCCCTCCCTCCAATGTATCAACTCCACCACACAGCTTGGTGTCATCAGGAAACCTGCTGAGTCTGCGCTCAATCCCACTGTGTTTCATATTTCCTTACTCTCTCAAAGGCACAGGTTCAGAGCTGTCCAGTCTCAGAAAGAAGGAATTAATACTTTGGGCCACCTGGCCTTCAACAGAATCAACTCATTCATCTATCTTACCATGCAGATAAACTTTCATCACACTCTTCATCATCCTGTTTAAACACAAGCTTGGTAAAACCCATCTCCCTTTTAACACATTATTCATTTTACTCCTTTTCTCACTGAAATTCCTGCTTGGTGCTCAAACACCAGCAGTCAGTGTCATTGTCAAACGTGTCATTAAAGTCCCAATAAATTATGATTAGTGACAGTGTTGTTTGGAAACAAGGCTATTAATAGAGTGCGCCAGTGGAAACCCAGAGAAGCAGCCAAGCAAAGGGTGGTGGGTGAGACAGCATCACCCCCCACTTTGCCTAAAGGGACTTCTCCTCTGCCACCCATGATGGCCAGCAGGTCTGAAATCCAGCCACAGAGCAAATCCCATCTGCCCCACAAGAGCAAATTCCTGCACTGGCCCATAGGGCCCTGAGCATACACTCACAGGGAAAGATATAAAATGGGAATTTAGTCAGAGCTGGAAGTGATGGTTAACAGCAGCATGGCAATGCTGTATCCAACTGCCTCTATTAGGAGCTGGCTCGAAAGGGTATTTCAACATCTTATGGCAAACGAGCCTTCTCTCATCCACATGTGGGAGTGCTCACTCCTCCGTGTACTTCAGTGTTGTGGTGATGAGTCAAGGGAGGGTTGATGGATGGGTGTTTGAATCAGCTGGGTAGCACACGCTGACTAGCAAAGCATGTGGAGACCGAGTGTTTATTTTTCATGTACAGCAGCATAAATCCTGAGCACCCATCCCTTCCACAAAGGGGAACAGCCTGGCTTTCAAAGCATACTGTGACCCTCCAAACCACCTGTCCCTCTGCTCAGATTGTTGAATTTGCCATCTAGCTCATGAAGCTGGCTGATAAGCCTGATGCGTGGAGGGTCTTTTTGGGCAGAAGCAGAGCTGCTGGCTGTAGAGACACAGCAAGGAAACGAGAGATTGTCAGCAGTCTCAGTGAGCATCCAGGATGCTCAGGGACTGGAAAGTAAAGTTTTGGCTCTGAACTTTAAAAGGTTGCTGCTGCATTTGCTATAAGATACTTGGCTAAATAGAGTAAATAGAAGGGTTAAGATTACCTGGAAATACAGTATTTTTCCTTCCTTCTCTTTCCCTTGTTCCTTCACTAATATGAGGAGATAGTTGCAAATCAAGCACTTACCATGCTAATGTTCCTTTGCTGGATGAATTAGAGCCACTTTATTGTATGATACCAGAGACCCTGGAGTGTTTCAGACTTTTGTGCCTTTCCTTCCCAAACTGTTCTGAAATTGCTTGCATCACAGCGAGTGACCCAAGGGAGACCTGAGGAGCTCCCTTCAGAAGGTGTTTGCTTCACACCTCTGGAAGCATGTAGGAGAAGGCCAAAAAATACCCTGTGTGCAGTCACGAGCCTCACTTGGGTGGCTGGTGAAAGCTGTGATTAGGGCAGTGGTAAATAAACCTCCAGTATTTCCTAGGCACATATCAGGGAACGTGTGTGCATTTTGGCAGGAGGTAAGAAGGATGGAGGGCAAGTCCCACAGCCTCAGGTAGCAACCCAACCCAAGTATCTCCCATTTTGCTCTTCCCCAGATCTATAGCTGTAAGTAGCTTGGCTTGCCTGCACCCTCTTTTTTCTTCTGCTTTCTAAGACTCTGCAACTCACACAAAAACATGCAACCCTAATTGGTGCTGTCACTTCCAGCTGACAGATCTCCCATAAAACACACCCAGCAATAAAAAAATGTAATCCCCTTTCCCTCCCCCACACAAAGTTCAATTAAAATAAGACAAGAAAGACTCCAGTGGATGACTGTAGGCAGACTGCAATTTGCTGGATTTATGAAAAAATGTTGTAATCTTGCCAATACTTTGATGAGGACCACTTTGTGCTAACAAAATGAGATGTTATTTACTCACTGGAAGACATTAAATCCCACTGAACTAATGGGTGGGTTTCAAGGCTGCCCTAGGTGCTTCTCCAGGAAACCCATTGCAATTTACCAGCCAACAATCAACTCCTACCCACTCTCCCAAGCCTTGTGTTTATGACAAGCACTCCTGATGGTTTCCTTTACTTACCATTTCCATCACTTGCAACTGCCACAGCATTAGGGACCCTGCATGCATTTTCTCTCCCTGTGCAACTCCATGAAGGTTTGCCAGTGTCTTCATGGCAAAGCCTGCTCAGATCCAGAGTGAGAAGAATCAGGGATGCAGAAGGAGCTTCTCCTTCCCCACTCTATCCTTTGGTGTAGAGATATCTTCAAGAGGTGATTTAGTTTGGAGCTCTGTCCCATGTCCTCAGCTCTTCCAACAAGAGCCTCAGGTGGGAGGCAAGAAAACCAAGTTTTCTCATTATCTCCTGACCTCACAATATCTCATCCCTCCTCTGCTCCTCTCTGGCCTGGAGGCTGTGGGGTGTGAAGGTGGCAGAGGAAAGGAGTACCAGTAATGCAGTGGCCGGGGGTGGGCAGGGAGGAAGGGAGCAGGCAGAGGGGAAGCTGGCTGAGGTAAGTGGGCTGGTAACACAGCCACTATCTGGAGCCTTCTCAAGGGAAACCACAACCAGACATGCTGCTGCTGTTGCAGCAGGACTTTAAGAGAATTTAGGGAGATCCTTTGATGCTCATCTCTGACACAGGTGGAGTGAGTAGGCTAGGTTTGCTCAGCAAGTGGAATGGGAGAAGGAAAGAGTAAGACTTATTCTGAAGGGTCATGGAAGCAAATTCCCCCCTTGACCTCTGACAGGGGGCTGAGATGCAAAGTCATAATGAAGTTGTGAAAGAAAAGATAGGCAAGGTATGGGAAGGGTCCCAAACATTTGGACTTGAATTTTGTCACCAGCACTTCTTGCAAGAGAGATGAGGGCTTGGGTGGTGGCAGAAGTGGTCAGTGGGGAGACAGGGCTGGTGAATTGTGCTCCTCAATACCCAAAGCCAAGGATTCAGAAGCAACACAGTAAAGATTTTGACAGCATTAAGAGTGAGTCTCTTCCTTGCTTCTTGGATGGCTGTTTCCCTGTAGTGAGGAGGGAGTGAAAAGCACTGTCTGATAAGGTGGTGGAGGGCAGGTTTGGTGAGGGGCAGGAGGAGGAGAGGGGGGAGGACAAGGGGCAGAGAATTGGGACCCTAATCCTTACTGCCTCCTCCTCATTGTGCTGCTCCCCAAATGCCATCTTTCTTCCTCTACCCCAACAAGACACATCCCTGCTCCACTCCCATTGCCAGCCAGAACCCTGCAGAGTTCGGACATCGCAGCCACCCCAACAGCTGGGACATGGGTTCCAGCCACATGTTTAAGCACAAGGGTTTGTGTGCCTGCAGGTGCTCTTTTGTGCACAGGCAATTGCGAGGAGGAGAAAAGTCAGTGTCAGCTTTTCCCAGGCTTTGCACTGTGTGTCCTTTCTCTGGCAGCTCTGCTGGAGAGGAGGCGAGGTAGGCAGCCAGGAACGCCGGCTATGAGCGGAGGTGGAGGCGGAGGAGGTGGCTGCTCGGGACAGAGATGCTGGCTTGTGCTGTGGGTCTTGGTGGTGATAGATCAGTGTGGGATGCCAGAGCTAGAGTGCCTGTGGGGGAGGCTTGTACTGTCTGGCGCTGCTTGGATGTTCTCTCATCTTTGATAGAAACAACTGAACTTGCAAACTTGTTTCCCACAAGAAAGGCCCTCAGTGTTCACAAGGGAACAGATTAGGGATTGTCCTAAAACGTCATGGTGGCCCGGGAAGTGGGGAAAGCCAAGTACCAGATGATTTCCTTGGAATACAACAAACCTCACAGTGCGATAAGAGCAACAATAGCTTTCCCTCCAGCCCTCCAGCCGATCTCATACCCAGCACCTCTCAGCATCTTCAGCTCTGGGCAAATGCTTAGCAGCAAGGGCAAAGCAGAAGGGAATCTTAATGAACTCTGGGCTTAAGTCTGGAATGAGGGGTGAAAGGCAACAGGCTGAGCAGAGGAGTTGAGGTGTCTCTATGCCATCAGTGCTCCATTGTCACATTGCTCCTCTCTGGGCATGGTGAGACAGTGTTGGTCCGCTCTAGGCATTAGGGAAATCTCCAAGCAAAATACTGAGCTCTCTCTGCTTTAACCATTCTGGGAAAAAAAAAAATCCCTGCTCAGCCCCAGTACATGGATTTGGATGTCACATTCCTCTTAGGCATCTGTTGAGGTAACACTGATCATAGATACAGGAAAGGCTTGGTGAATCTTCCTTTCTTCTTCCTTCATCTGCTGCATGATTTTTTTTATTTCCATTAACTCTGTGCTTGAAAATGGTCAGTGATGTCTCCAGGGTGTGTAGACCACCACCACACTGACATTCAAAAATGAGTGCAAAGTGTAGCCCTGTGACTGACAGCTGCAGGCTGCCTGCAGAGAAGAGAAATATCTTGCCTGCCTGAAGAGAAATATCCCACCACAACATTACACTCAGTTCCCAGTTTAGAAGATAGGTCTTGGCCCATATAAGCTAGAAGCATAACTTTTAAAAATGCTTTTTTTTCCCCCGTATGTTTTACAGGGATTGTTATAGCCCATGCAAGATTAAAACCTTTTTTCTGTGCACAGAAGTAACACTCCTTACCAGAAGGGCTTCACAAGCAATGGTGATGCCAAGTGAGTGGAAGAAACTCTCCTTTCCTAATTATTACTCTGGAAATGAGTCAGAAAGGCCTGAGGGGTACTTTTGGTTAGAGAAACAGCCTGAACTCCTGACTGCTAAGGAAAGGAAAGATTTCCCTGGGGTTACCACAAGACATTCAAAGAGCCATTTTCCTTGTGGCCTTTAGCCCTTCAACTCAGACGGTCTCATGTTTACATCATCAACCATGATGAGGATTATTAATCCTCATCACAGCATAAAGCAACAGGCTGGTCCCTGTCACGAGAAACTTAACAGTGTAAGCAAAAGGCTTCCAAAGGCCATGGGCAGATGCAGCAGCACGAAGTAGCCATGACCAATGCAGTGGTCACCTTTGAACTCTGCTGGTGCCCTGCAGAGCTTGTGATCCCCCCCAGAAGCAGCTGCACTTCAGCTGAAAGACAAGAGCTGCCTAAGAAACCACTACACACAGGCCTGGGGGTGAAGCTCCCACTGACCATATCACAGCTATTACAGCCCATGACTCCTGATAGTGGCGATGGTGGGGTTTAGATTAATTTGCCATCATTTCATCATTTACACTGAATGCCGTGGTTCTTTGATAAACATTTCAGGCCTTTTTCCAAACAATTTTTCCATTCGGAGCTGATGAAAACAGGCTGTCAGCACTCCCCGTAGAAACACCCTGCTCATGGCAACAGTGGCTGTCTGGTCTAGTGGTCTCCCTGGAGAAAGTCCAAGAAGAAAGGCAGTCTCAAGGCTCTATTCCTGGAGCTAATTGGGTCTGGGAGGAAGGTGACCACTGTGTCAAGAAAATTAGGATACTCTTTCCCTCTGAGGGACTTAGGGGATAACAAAGAGTGGATTTTGTCAATTCAGAAGCAGGACCAGCAAGCTTCAACCCAAAAATGAGGGGGAGAGTATGAGCCCCCAGTACTGGGGAAAGGGAGCCATTTTTGCAGGACTACCCACGTGTTGTCTTCCAGATGTTGGCACTAACTGCCTTTCATCTCCCTCCCTCCCTCCCTCCCTTACAGGTCTGCTGAGAGATGACTGGGAGCTTCCTCCTGGGGAATGTCTCCAAATAGTCCTACTTCTGCATGCATCACACAGAGGCAAAAGCCTGAGAGAACTCTGAACCTGGGGCCAAGCACTGCACAAGAAGAGTGCACCTCTCTCTGTGGGAGGTCATCAGTCCTAGAATTAAGGTAATATTCTTCTTTCTGACACTGTACCAGGCTAAGGCAGGGCCCATGAGACCTGCTGGGTCCATGATCTACACGACAATTGGAAAAATACCTCTGAGGGGGTGGGCGCAGGCCTCATAAGGCTTTTCAGCCTGAAGACAAGCACACTCCTGTTGATTTCTGCATGGGTCCTGCCTATAAACAGTCCTTCAGAATCTCTTATCAGTGACTCCAAAGTTTGTCCTTATAGCTGAGTTCACTGTGGTAATACTAAAAGGCAAACCTTAATTAGATCACAGAGCAAGAGGGAAAGGATGACAGTCTGTATGTTGAGTTATGAAAGTCTGGCAGTGTCTTTTTAGAGTATTTATTAGGATATTGTCCAAAGAGTCCTTCACTGTTTATGACACACCATAAATACCATCTGTCTCCCCTCACCTCCCGAAACAGTGAGCTGTTCTTTGCTGCAATGCTGTTTGCAGGGTTATCTTGATAACCTGCCCCACAGGAGGAAGTTACAAAAATAGATCTCCCTGCTTTAAAAAAAAAAAAAAAATCTCTTTATTTCCACTAAGAACTGATATTTTGCCTCTATTGATGTAATCAAACACCAGGTTGACAGCGTGTGAAAAGTCTGAAATAAAGACTCTCCTAATCTGGAAATCAGTACCTGGAAGTGTGCAATCAAGGATAGCTGAAGCAGGGAGAGAGCAGAGCTTGTATCCAATATACTGAGGCATTGTTCAAGACATCCAGCTTTGTGGAGGGTCCATGACATTGGCAGAAGATAATTGCTATAGAAGATAGTTGCTATACAGAGAGTTATGTAAATAATAGGGTTTTTTCCTGGCTACACTCCCTTTTCTCATATGGACTTCCAGTATAGGTGGATTTTGAGATCTTTTGTTGGATCCCCATTGCTCCACACATGCTGATGTAGCTCCATAAATGTCAAAAGTATCTGCAGTGTATGCTTAGATTAATCAGTGTATAAGAAGTTCAGTGTAAACTTTGTGAGGGTGATAATAACAAAAGTCCTGAAGTTTCTGGGGAGATATTATGCACAAGCATTATACTCAAAATAACTGGACCCTGGTAGCTTTTTTAAAAAAATCTGCTATTGTCAGCAGAGTGTGCTTGTTCAGACACAGCTCTCAAAGCATAACTTTGATTCTTAGTTTTTATTTATATAGACAGGGAAAAGTAGCTACAGAGTTCATAGATAACAACAGCTCATTTGCAGAGGTTGAAGAAACACACAACCAGGCCAAAAAGAAGGGGCAAATGTTCAGGCAAAAGTATGACATCCTTGAAGCAACTAAATTTTGCTTGATGGTACAACCTCCAGCACAGGGAGTATTTTTCTGAGTATGAGGTATGTTTTCCCAGTTGGTACACTGAAAAAGGGTTGAATTCATAGAAATCCTCAGCTCTCAATGTTTCAGAACTAAATAATTAGAGTTGTCCCTTCCAACTTTACAACTGGTGAACCCAAGACCCTCGGAGAACAGCACCTACCTGGGATCATATGGAAGGTCAGCAGTAGACAGCTAAAATACCCAGTTAAAGGAGATCAGCTCTTTAATGTTAACTAATCCCAGTGGACAGCTGACAAATGAGGCTATTTAAAGAACTATTTACTGTCATTATTCCAAATTGAAGAACAAATTGTTTTGAAAAGTTCAGAATTGCTTCACAGCTGATCAGAGCTGAGGAAAAAGACAGAAAAGGTCAGATGACATATTGTGAACTAGTTTCCCTTCTTTGCAACTGCCTAATCAACTTGGTTTAATTAAATAACACAGCCCCCTCCAAGCTGAGACTGACACACAGAAAAATCTGTAGGCAATTTGGATACAACAAAAACATAACATCTCACAGAAATCCCTGATGTCCCCATATTGTTTGCATGGGGACTAAGTTGTTCCATACACACAAGTCCTTGTTTAGATTGTTTGCTGCCATCTTCAAGAGAAGATATTGCAGTGGAAGGGGAGTATAAGCTAACACACTCTAAACCATTCCTTAGTCTCTTAGCTTCATGTCATGGTAAGTAATGAGTTTGGTACTACATCATGGCAATGTTATGACAGAAAGCAAAGCCCTTCTGACCTCGAATTAATCCTGTCTTCTCTGAGAGCTTTGTTTCAGGCTTCACTGGGGACATGTGTGTGTAACTTTAGATGATATCTGAAGGCATTTCAGATGTTAGCCAAAAATGTGCTTTATATTAAATTGGACTTTGCTGCTCCTTTCCATCCAAAATAATTTTGGGGAAGGAGGGTAAATCTCAGGTGGGAAATCCCTTGACATCCCCTGATTCTCAGCGTAACAAACTACGAACCATTATCAAAAACGTCACTACTGCATGACCTGTGTCTGCTGAAATGTAGAGAGCTCTGTTTAGGATTATTGTAGCCACTTAAACTCGAGACAGCAAGTCAAAGACAATGAGACATGGCAGGGAAGGGCTGGATATCTCAGATCAAACCGAGAAGAACAATCCAGTTTATGTCTCTGGATCACAGAAATTAGAAATTAAAGAATTCTGTGGGGTATTTAGGCAAAGCACATATTGTGTTGACATCTACAGGAAGGTTTCCATGCTGATTTACAGAAGAAAAATGTCCTGATCCCTGTTGATCCATAATATTTCTTCAGACCACTGTGTCAGACAGTTTGTGTCTATCAGCCTTCTCTTCCACCTGTATTGTTTCTGTCCCTCTCAGGATGCCTGAGTCCTTTGTCCATTATTTGGCCAGTAAGTAGTTGATGCTTTGTTTCTTTTAATTTTTATTCAATCTAATTTCAACCTTGAATGAAGATGGAGGAAATAGAGTTGCCTAAGGGAGAGTTTCTTCTCATTCAACAGGACAAGTTGTGTTCAGTTTTCTAGGATCAGAGACAAATTAGAGTAGGACTAGAAACTCCTTGAGCTTCTTCTCCCAGTATTCACACACCAGC
The DNA here is from genome assembly GCA_013396955.1 of Regulus satrapa. Classification (NCBI taxonomy): domain Eukaryota; kingdom Metazoa; phylum Chordata; class Aves; order Passeriformes; family Regulidae; genus Regulus; species Regulus satrapa. The sequence goes on along the minus strand of VWZN01010897.1, from coordinate 365,009 downwards.
TGGCAGAGAAGGGAGTTGAAAAAAGGGAGTTAATGCTGAGCAGCAGTGAGGTCACTGGTGTATTCTGGGGTCTCCAGGTGCAGTGCTGTAGCAGCTGAGGTGAGTAGGTAATTACCCCAGGATACCATAAAAGAAGTGGGCCAGACTGTTATTGTGCTTTTTTATTTGATTGGGGGTGGACAAGTCTTGGTCTTTGGACTCTGAAAAAAAACCCCAAATAAATCAACCAAAAACCCTCACATATGATTTGGACCAAGCCCAGTTTGGAGAAAACCTTTGAACCTTGAGTGTCACGTAGGAACCCTTAGGTATCTTGTCTGTTTGGTGATTCTGGTACAGTTCTGCTCAAATGCTTCCTCAGTGATAGTAAGAGAGCAATTAATGGCAATACAAGGAGCCATAAGACAACTAGAAAGTCATACTTTACTATGTATGTACATACATTACTACTCTTGCAGTACAGATGAACACAACAGAGAGGTTTGAGTCCCATGGTACTAAGTTCAGGGCTAGCAAAATCACTGAAGCTTCATGAATTGAGATTGTCTCTGGGGAGCCTCTGCTTTCCATGTTCTTGGCTGTCTTCAGATTCCTTACGTAAGTCTAAGAAGAGAAGCATAAATTTCAACAAGGGGCAATTGTTTGTCGTTTTTCCCTGCTTTGAGTCAGTTTCATGCGTCCTCATCTCTGCTGCTTTCTTGGAACAGCTGAATTCTTGTGAACTCTTCAAATGTTGCTCTGCTGGATGGCTTGGCCTGAAGTGTCCTGTCCTGTCCACACAATGGTACAGCTCTATCTCACCTCAGACGAATTGGCATCCTGCTGGCTTTCAGCTCCCTCTGCAGTCAACAAAAAGAGAAACCCTTGGAGGGTTACCCGAGTCACCAAGGCATTGCCAGAAGGTCCTGGTCTCTCTCCATTAGCTGAACAAGGAGCTCATCTTGTCTGTGCTCCTAGCCCAGGAGCTCAGTCAGCAGCAGTAATTTAGGGAAATCATGATGAAAGGGGTGTAAATGAGCAGGGAGCAGCTGAGAGAGGAAGTTCTTCTGTCAAAGGAATGAGGTGCAGTGAGTAGGGACTAGAAAAGTAGCTATGTCACTGTCAGGGTTCAAGAAAAGGGAGGACATTTTCAAATATCTTGGTTCCCTTGCTGCAAGATGGAAGGCAGAAAGAGCAGCCACCAGAGAACATGAGGTAATGGGGATAAGTAGCAGGGGATGGTACTCAGCTTGAGCATAGTTTGTGGGGCTCTAACTTACCCCAGGAACAGGGACATGAAGGGAAAGTAGTGACTGGTGTTCGTATGTTTTTCATAAACTGTTGAGGTCTGCTGGGGCAGCAAAATTGCCCCCTCCCCAGAGGGGCTGTGTACTGAGCAAAGAGGCTGCCTCTGCCACTAAAAGTGCCTTCTTGCACCTCTGCCCTTGCTCCCACATCCCAACTGTTGAACAAGTGCTTTAGTGCAATGCAGACAAGGGGCTTCTGGAGTGCACAAAGGTGCTGTTTTATGAGGGGAAATACAAAAGTACTGTATTGTAACTTGCAACCATTCACCTATGTTTTTGTCAAAAAACCCAGTCTTTGTGTTTCCTGACTCCTGCTTGTGTGTTACCTCCCCTAACTCCCTCAGGAAATACTACAGATTATTTTCCACCCAGAACCAGTTTGTACTATTGCTGTTTTCCATCAGGTGGCTATTTCAGTAGCAACAGTTCCCTAGAGTCCACAAGGAGACTGACAGAAATATTAAGCATTTGTGACTGTTGATGACTTAAAAATGAATAATATTCTCAGCAAAAAACATATTTTCCTCTTATATTTGGGCATTTCTCTTGCTTCCTTCACAAGGCCAGATAAGCAGATCATACAATGGAATGCAATTTGGCTTTGTTTATAGGGGGTTTTCCCCATGTCTGTGCTTGGGGTGCAATTTTTACTGTTTAGCATTCACAAGGTCACTTACACTAATTCCTTTCCACTGTTCTATTTCCATCCCTTCCTGAGGAATCACCCAGGGATCCAAAAAAGCATGACATGAACCAAGCAGCACTGAAGGAGCTAACCAAAGGAGGGTGAGAAATTATTAGGAGACCTGAAGGTGGCAAATAGGCAGGTTTATGGTGAAACTGAAGGAAAAAAAGTATTTCTGAACCAGTAGAGGGCATTTATCTAGGCTGGGGGACAAAGAATTTAGCTAGATCATGGGGAGGAGAGTTTTGTTCTCTAGCCGCTGGTCTGGTTTTTTCTTTTTTTACCTTGTGGTTACAGTGGAGGATTTGAATTTGTGGCACTTGTCATCCTTACATCTTCCTTCAGGAATTAAACACTCTAAAAAAATATTAATTTAATTTCACTGGCACAGCACTGAATCCAAGAGCTTTCTGGCAGTCCACCTGTCCAACTGTCTCTGATGTTTCTGTGGTCAAAAGCAACAACCAAGAGCACTCATCAGCAAGCAGATCTCAGTATGCCGGGAGCAGGAATTCATTAAGGAGTGCCATGGCTCACTGCATGGATGTCTCTCACCTCTTTTTTTTACTTGAAGCAGAACAGTCAAGAGAAATGGCCAGCAAGCTAATCACCACCACAGCCTATTGGGAAGATAGGAATAATTATTTAAACCAGTCTTGAATTACTCATTGGCATGCATCTAATTAACAAATTCCGATTATTCCTGTAACTATTGTGCAACAATTAGTGGGTGTTAAATTGAGCTCTTCTGCCTGCAATTTCAATGGTGTAATTTTGCCAAGATGGCTTTGTTTTGCCTGCAATTCCTGGTGCCACTGAGAATAGACTGAAGGTGGTCAGAGATTTTTTACTAAATTTACTTTTGCTGAAAAGTGCCATTCCTTCAAAGCCTGGGGCATTTTTGCAGGGAAGACAAAGCAATTTCAAGTAAGATTTTTCTCTGGCCAGATTCCTGATCTCTAAGACCTGCTGGTCACTTCAGACAAGAGAGGAGGAGACATCTGAATCAAAGCATAGAGCTGAAAACAGATGTTCTGACACAAGTATGCCTCACATGCATATTGGGGCTTTTTTGTTTTGTTTTGTTGTTTAATGCTTATCCAGCCCCAGGCATTTTTATTTCATTAAAAAAAATAAATTCAAAACCTTCAAAGATTTCACAAAGCTGGATTGTCCTCCTCTGGCAATGCAAGCACCTGCCCTGGGGTGCAGAAATGTTCTTCAGGCTGGGAGAAGGAGCAAACCCCACTGAGACTGCAAAGCTCTGCTCTGTGCTACTGTACACGGAGCCAAAGACATTCCAAGGCTTTGAAGCCATGGCAATCAATAGGGGGAAACAGGTCTCTTCTACAAACAACTCCCGAGGAACTGGATGGCTGTTAGAGGCTGCTCAGTCCCTACTAGATTCAGTTCTCAGGAGTCACCTTTTTCCTGCAGGCTGGTGGCATGGCCTGGGCAGCTCTTTCTCTTGACTGTGATGCCTAGATGGGCTTCCAAAGCTGGAAGTAACAGCATGGGTCTGGAACAGCCTCACCTACCAAAAAGGAGGCAGATATGAGACTTTTTTTCTGTATGCTAGGGTTTTGTTGTTCTATTTAAGACTCAGTATCTTAGCTCCTGTTTCCTACAAGGAATCCCAGAGCCAGGCCTAACTGTAAGCCAGATCGCAAAGCAAGGACTGAGCTGTGGCTGGAGGTATTTCATTCCAGATAACAGCATTAGGGCTACTAGAGACTCTACTGTTCAAGATGTGGCTCTTCCCCCAAGAGTGAGCTCTCTAACACTGGGAGATCAAATAAATAAATAAATAAAATAAACAAAACAAACAAACAAAAAAAAACCTAGTCCCAGAACCATCTGGACTTCGCACAGACTCCATCCTGATCAGTGTCTGGCAACATGAGGCTACCACCTTCTCACCTACACACACCCCTGATTTTGCCAATGGTCAGAACAAAACAAACAGGGAAGGACAGGTACCGCCTCCCTCATCACTTCCCTGAGGTGATCCCCTTTAGTCATAAGCTTCCATCTTGGCTAGATCTGAGCCCAACCTGCTTCACATGAAATCATGCTGTTCCAATATAAATTATCACTAAGAGATCTTGGCTGCTCCCAGGGCCTTATTTTTTTTCCAGTATGTCCTATGACGTTTGTCAGACATTTAGGACACTTGCTACTTTTCCCTTTGACCATCCTCACTCTCTTCCACTTTTTATGTCTCTGCTATAAATAAAATCTCCATGAGATATCCAAAGCATTGCTTTAAAAAGAGGTGGGGGGAGCTTTCTGGGGAGAACAGGCCATTATAGAAAAGGCCAGGTGCTTGGCATGTCCCCAGCTTGTGAAGGTGGGAGCTGTCACGAGTCTGAAAAATATCAGTGTGGGAGTTATAAATAAGCTTTAAATCCAGGGGTTTAGAAAGTCATCTTTAAATGCTGCATAATTTATAGCCTGCTGCAAAGAGAAGAGTGTGTGAGCTCTGGAAGCCAAGCTAACCCATTCTTTGTTCCCTCCATAGCTGGACTGTTCTTATACATGTGGTGAGGTTTATGGTGAACATCCAAAATTCAGGATTTTAATCATCAATGCCTCGTTCCAAAGGCTTACCTGGGTCACTGTGGATGGTTTTCTTTCAACTCCTGGTGTCTTAATGTGAACCAGAAATAAATACCATTGGTCTCATATTGCAAAAAAAATGGAGTTGTGAGTAGGGATGCTGCACTCAGGTAAGGTAGTGTTGAGAGATAGCAAGAAGCTCAGCAATAATGCTCTGTGATTTTCACAAGTGATTTACTTTCTCATTGACTCAGCTCCTCCTCTTTAAAACAGGGATTATCCTAAAAGGTTGAGAAACTCTTTTCAATAGCAGCTACAAAATGTTTTGCTCTTCTCTCACAGAACAAAGCCACACCAGAAGCAGGGGGTAAGGGCCTGCCCCAAGGAGGGCCAGAATATCTGCCAAGCTGGCATTTACAGTGGTCATTTCATCCAGCTCTGGACGTGCAGCTACCTCTAGGATGTAACATAACAGCTGTCCTTTCACCATCCAACAATAACAAACAACGGGAAGCAGAACAGGCTTTCAAGATGGCTGAGTCTCCTGAGAGGATCTAGCCCACCACATTATCACTGCTCCTCCTTTTCCCCAGCTGGAAACAAGTCTGGAATTCATGATACTTAAAACAAAATAAAATAAAATAAAATAAATTTATTGTGTCAGAGCTTTAGTACTAATAGCAAATATCTGTGGTGCTGGTACCTTCTCTGGAAGGTGCCCCAGAGTATGTCCCACTGACCATTTCACCACCTTGGGCTTCCTTCTGCACTGTTGTAGAAGGACCAGGGCCACCTCTCTGCTCTGTTTCACCTTGTTTCTCCACAGACATCTGCATCCAAGCCTTGACTTGTTCAGAGTCTGCTGAGCTGGTGAGATTTAACAGGATCTTGCCGCCCAAAGTGCCGTGGCTTGAGGCTATAGATTTAAGCAGAAGCATTAAGCACCCTGCTCTTTAACTCATTTCTAATCCATTTATTTAAACTTCAGAGTGGTTTTAAAGCACAAGAATCAAAGGCGAGGGCAATTTAGAGTTTTCCAGAGCAGCTCTGTGATCTGACCTCTGCACATATCCTGGCTTCCTTTAAAAGTGCACCAGCATAAAAGCACAGTTTGTGACAAAGCATCTGGAAGGATTAAAAACTTTCTCGGATGGAATATGCTTCTGTCAAGGACCTCTTTCCTATCTCAACTCAGTTGCCAAAAAAAGATCTTTCCTCAGGGGGCTTCTAACCCGCCTGAGGGATTTAGAGAAGAATTGCTGAGAAGAGCATATAGCAATTTGATTAAGGGATAAATGTGAAAGGGAGTGGGAGGGGGCCTAGGGGATAGAAGGGAGAAACGGGATTTAAAAGAAAATAAAAGAAGTGCGAAGTAACTGAGCTGTGTAAGGCAAGGTTTGTGGAAGTCAAGACTTTGGGGCTGTTTGTCTCCTAGTACACACGACACCCTTCGGCAGTGCAAAAAACTAAAACCAAGGGGTGTCTCAGGGAAGGTGGGAACAGGAAGGATGGAGCTGTGTCTTTTTTCTTTCCTGCTTTTCTCTGCTTGGAAAAGCAGAGAAAACCTGAAGGGCAAGGGGATTTTGAAGAAGGGTTTCAAGTCCTAGTGTGAGCTGTTCACTCTGCCTGCCTGCTTATGCCTCCTCCTTGGACAATGCTTGGGAAATAGTTACCTGATCCCTCCCACCTTGTTTTACACAGGCAATCTGGGTCAATTAATCCCTGCTTCATTTCTTCTCATTCTGTCTGGATAGTCACTGTGAAGTAAGTGGTAACAAATCTCTGTGCCCATGGAGTCAGTCTGTCTTCTTATTTCCTTATTCATTAAAGCAGACACCTTAGGAAGACTGGAAAATATTACCAAAGCCCAGGAGACTTGATTTTCAGAATAAGGAACCAGTATTTCAGCCTCAGAGGCGACGTGAGTCTGGGACACAAGACAGAGATGAGTATGAAAACAGGCCCTTCAGCTGAGGAGCAAGCAGTCCCTGGACATGCTGCTGTTTTCTTGGTTTGTCTGCGGTTTCTGTTGTTGGGGTTGTGGGATTTTCATTTGTTTCTTTTTTTCTCTCTACTTTCTGCTCCCTCACCCCTGCACCCTGAGTTGGCCTGACATTAAAAACTGATGTAAAATGAAGAAGCTGCCTGCTAAGATGGTTTCTTCCCCCTTCATGGTCCCTCCTGCGCGCCAATTCTCCCGCTGTGTTATTACAAGTGTATTTCTGTACGCCAACATGCTAGGTGCTGTACAGATTCAAACCAAAAAAAAAAGAAAAAAAGAAAGGAAGAAACACTGGACAAACAAACGATTTGTTCATGTAGTACTACTGATGCCTGGATTCCCACTGATTTGTGTCTGGTGATTAATGAAGACCTCCGTTTGAAACTTTTCCTGTTCTCAGGACTCTAATTTAAACATATGAACTTTTGATACCACGTATCTCTCTGTATCTCTCTCTGGGTGCTTGTTTTTGTTTACATCTCAGAAAAATCACTTAGAACTCTATCACTTGGCTAGAAAATTTGACAGTTGTTTGGAGGGGAGCACATTGGCACGTACGAGTACCGACAATACAATTGCTCAAGCCTAGTTTCCTTTAGGAAACTGGGGAAGAAGATCCTTCCTAAGAAGAATGAGTCCTCCCACAGAAATTGTTACCTCCCAGCCAAACAAGCTGAAAGATTTTGGTGCTCCTGTGGTCTGAGCTAAGAGACCTGAGTCAATGCAGATGGACAGGCAGGGAAGCTCATCTGAACAGTCAGGGTACATTGAGCTCAGTTCAACCATCACCAAGAGGCACTTGGACTTCTTTTTCTCCTATGGTTATACTACTTGCCAGTGATTGAGGTTTGGAAGGCATATACCCTACATCTCTGCCAGGGTCAGAAGGGTTTAGGTCAGCTTGTTAAGGTGTGAATTGGAATAGGAAGGACATTTCACTCCATTGGATGGATGCCCCAGTTCAGCTTCCTTGTGATGGTTTGTATTTTGGAGAGGACATGCCCACTGCAGTCTGGTGGTTGTTGTGTCTTTGAAGTCACACCTCAAGAAGTTTTATTCCTGAGGGAGATGTCAGCAGGATGTAAGGAGTTTCAGCTGGGAGCTCAGGATCTAAGAGTGGATCAGACAGTTTGATGGATATTTTGCAATGCAGGATCCTGATGCGCTTGATTCAGTTTCAAGTCTCTTCAGCTTGAACTGCAGTCCTGCCTTTTGCTGCAAAGCAGTTATATCCTTGGAGAGGGAGGGTTTTTTTGCCTTTCAGTGACAACTGTGCTTGGATAAGGTGTTCCCTCTGAGTTTAGTGGCTGAACCAAATAAGAGAAAAATGTTGAACAGTTGTAAGGACATGGATGTAGTAGAGGGAGAAGTCAATAACCAAGAAATTTGTGGTGACAATACTTTGTGGTGACAATGGCTCCACTGAGGAGTGTCCCAAAAATATTGGGAAACACTTGCTTTCTTGCCTTTTTTTAAAAGTGTTAATATCACAATGGAGGTGGGATTTGCAGTGCAGATCACAAGGCACAAGTTTTTGCTTTCCTCCAAGAAGACACTGGAGAGGGATGTCTAATTGGTCTTGACCACCTCGTGTTTTTTCTGCACTAATGGCTGGTTAGCACTTTCTAAAGCAACTGTGGCTTTCACACAGGGCAGTTTGCTTCAAACAATACAGCACTTTTTTTGTATCAAAAGAAGAAGACATGAACAGACAACCCATGACAGACTGGATCCTTCTATTCTATAGCATCACTGCTGACAGTGGCTAATAGCAGATGTCAAGGGAGAAGATTATGAAGAGGGTAAATAGGGAGTGTTAAGTTCTCCCACCAGTCTCAAGCCTCCAGACTTCCACAGATGGACAAAAGGAGTTTCTTTTTAAATAGCTATCAGTACCTTTTTTTCTGGCTGCTTCTTTAAGTTCCTGACTTAGCACAGTTTGAAAATTCTGCAGTGATGAACTGTCTTATGAACATTGTCCCATATTTTTAAAAATCAAGATTTCAAGGTCTCTAGTTGAATCTCACAAGGAAAAAAATTGACTTCACAAATCCCTCCTGCTCACTTATGCCTAGTATGTCCATCACTGACAAATTTCATTGTCACCAGCCAGGAAACAACAAAATACAAAAAACTTTGAGGATACTAAAGGGATATTTGTATATTTATGCTTCCTTATGATCTGGCTGCATTCCCACCCTTTTCCCTAATTTATGTTATCAAGGTCATACTTTGCTTTCTTCTGATATGCTGGGTGGAAAGCCTTTCATAATGCCTAACATTTTCCTTCCACCTTCTCTTTTGTCAGTCATGAGACTAAGTCCCTTGAGAACAACCTTTCAGGAAACTCTTAAAATATTTATTTTAGGGGAAAGAGTTAAAGAACACTTTATCACTTATATCACCCTTGGAATAACTCCTAAATCTTAGAATCAGGCCTGAGCATGTCACAAGTTTTGGCAAAAGTTTTGTTTCAGGTGATGGGTTATTGTAGGGACCCTTTAGTCTTGACACTAAAACTCAACACAATCTGACCCACTTTGATTTCTTTTCTCAGTGTGGAAACACAGAAAGGGAGAGAGAAGTATTTTCCTTCAGCACCACAAATAATGACCTAAAGGAAGGTCACTGCTCACCAGTGCTGAGGAAAAATACACCCCAGTAGAGATGCAGCCCAAGGAGACTGAAATGACACAGTGCAGGTGTAGTTGCAAAAGGCTACTGAACATATAACCTCTTGTGAAAATTTCCCAGGGCACTGCCTTCATTTGTCAGTTCCCAAGCTTGCCTGAAAACCAAGTAAAAAATCCAGGGAAGGATCACTTACTAGTAAAGGCTTCCTCAACGTTTCCCCTCCCTCCTTCCCATGGCCAGCTCATTTTCATTTAACGTTTTCTGACTTAGCCAATTTGTCTCTATTGTCTGCCTGTTGTTTGGCTAATTCACCTATGGAAAATGGAAGGTATCGGATGCTGCTCAACGGAAACTTGAAACTGAGCATAAGTGAAAGGTGAGTATTGTATCTCTTTGCAATTTACAGACACAAATCCCTCTCCTTTCCTTTCTCTGCTGCTCAGTCTTGTCTTGTTGAGGACTTGCAATGTTAACTGTTCATGCTCAAGGCCTGCTCAGCTCTTGAAACAGGTAATTTAACAAGATATTTCTGGGGCAAGAGAAGGGAGAAAATCAGAGACAACAGGATCTAAGAGAAACAAACTCTTTATGAGCTGTTCTAATATGAAGACAGTCACTACCTCATTCTTCATGCTGGCTTTTCCCAGAACCACAATATACTTGACCTTATATACTGACTTGTCCACTGCTAGTTTTTGGCTGCTCCTGCCTTATGTGATTTAACATTGCTTGGCAATTGCTAATCCAGGCCAAGCCTGAACCACACATGATGGGCTTCCCTGATCTCTTCTCTAACCAAGTAGGCGGATTGGTCCCAAACAATGTGTGGTTCCCACTCTTAATATTTTAGGGTTCCTGAAAGAATTCTCTTAATAGAAACTCAGTCCTTGGGATTTCTCAAACGCTGACTGGATAAATCTGGGCTGAAAATTGTTCTCTTTTTATTATTATTAATATTATTCTGTTTTTGTTTTCTTTTCCCATGGAAAATATTGAGATTTCACCAAACAATGAAAATCTTTGGCCAAGAGCCCTCCATTTCAGTTCAGAAATGCTCCCCTGTGGGAGTTGTAGCTGGTATGCTTTGTGTCCCTGTTGTTCCCTGTGAGCTGACATTCCTGGCTGGCCCACATCTCTCGTGGTGCGGCATGGTCCCCTCTCTTGCTGAGACAATGCCATGCACCATGGAAGCTGTGTCACCATGGAGCTTTGTGAGAAATGCGCTTCACACGGCAAGCCCAGCGCTGGAGCAGGATGGGGTCACAAAGCTCGGCGGTGACTGCCTCTAGGAGACACTGTCCAAAGATTTCCCAGCTGAAGCTCCAGGCCTCCTGCCATACTCTGAAGCCTTGTTGAGAGATTGGTCAAAACTTAACATAAAACAACTTTACTTTTTTTTTTGAAAGGCAATTTTCCACTGAAAAATATTCTGATGGAAAATTTCAAGCAGCCCCAGAGGATGTTCTTTCCAAAACTCTTTGCATTGTAATTTACCAACTTAATCTCACTTTTGTTGGATTTCTTTTCTGTTGTCTCTGCTTAATCTCTTATAACAGAGGGAGAGCTCCCTTTCACACAAGTGAGAGATCAGGGGAAGCTGAAGAAATACATTACTAATGACATATGGAAGAGTTTGTACCTTTCCGAATGGACAGATTTACAAGGTGAGCTCTCATAAGTCCCTAAAGAGAGGACGATATTTCCCTGTCTTTTCTGTGTATTAAAAAGGAAACAAAAATCCTTTCAGATCTAAATCCAGCAAATAAAGATCCTCTCTTTTTTTTTTTTTAATCTTTCTTTCCAAAGAGTTTTGAACCTCAGTATCCCATTCAAGTTGTTTGTTTCTCTCTTTTTAACTCAATTCAGGCTGGTGAAAGGTGCCAAACTGTCTGAACTACAGATCTTTCTAGATATATATTTGGGGGGGTGGGATTCTGTGGGTTTTTTTGTTTTTTTGTTTTTTTGGTTTTTTTTTGTTGTTGTTTTTTGGTTTTGTGGGTTTTTTTTTTTGTTTTGTTTTGTTTTTTTGGGTTTT
>VWZN01010897.1:309806-353752 GCA_013396955.1 Regulus satrapa | reverse complement strand
GGGGGTTGTTGCTTTGGTTTGGTTTTGGGGTGGTTTTTTTGTTTTGTTTTTTGGGGGTTTTTTGGTGGGATTTTTTTAAGACAGAAGCAAAAATAGTCCCATGCTGTAGCTAAAGACTGCCAACTGAGTGGACTTCTCAAATGCTTTCAAAAAGTTTACTTTTTTAGGTAACATCTACCTTACAATCTCAGCAGGCAGTTTGCCTGTTCACCTAGGCTAATAAAACATTCCTCCTTCCTAGACTACAAAGGAGCAGCTTCCACTCACTCTCCAATGTTTCTAAGAAAAGTGGGGCTGAAAGGAGTGACCCAGAGGTTAAAAACAGGGCTTGTAGCAGGGCACTGAGATACGTGGCATCACACAGATTTTTTTTCTTTCTGTTCTTTTTTCTCTTGCTCTTCCCCAAGTCCCCAACTTGCGTATATTCTTTTGTCTGAAGTGACACTGCAGCAACTGCTAATTGCCCAGCGGCTTGCTTTTTTTTTTTTTTTTTCTTTTTTTTTTTTTTTTTTTTTGTGGATATGCTCTAGATCAGCTGCATTTCAGCCTGGAAAGGGGGGTAGGGGGCATGTTTATATACTTGCGGGTGGGAAAATGCAGTAGACAGCATATTCTGTTCCAGGATAGCTGTATAGTTCATCTCCAGATCCCAGGTTCCCCCATTAAAATCTACCCCCTGCCCCAGGGAACAGCCTGGCAAGCTCTTCTGACCCGACAGCACTGGCAGCTGTTTGGCAGCTTCTGAAGTGGATCCAATCTGGTATGAGTTTGCTACACTTTCATTTTGTCTACATCTTCCAAACAAATAACTGAGTCCAGAATCCCAAGCTGTGTTTTGCAATGGAAATGCTTCAACGTCTGGGAATTGCTTCTGCTGCAGGGAAGATATGGAGTGCTGTTAACTGTTTAAAGGTTCGGTGAAGAAGGGAAGGCAGTCACACATTTACGGGCCAAACGCTTTTGGGGCTCCCTAATGAATGCCATGTGGTAAGGGGACCTGGTGAACCTGAGGGAGCCTGCCGTTATCTGTCTCCCTGAGTCAGTGCCCTCAAAATTCTTGGGCCAGCATTTTCCTGTTAATCTACCATCTTTTCCATAAATCTTCTTTTACTATCAGACCTCTTAATTGGAAACACTATGCCTTTGCTGTTCAGTACAGTGCCACTGAATAACTGTGAGTCCCATTCTCCAGTCTTGTGGATGATCAACACAAGTTGAGAGTTATCTTGGCTTTCAGGCAGACATAACTTCTTGCATTTAACACCACTGGACTGATGTGAGGAGCAGCAGAAAGGAGAACTCAGCAGTGTTCAAGAACACATTGATGTACACAGATGTCTTTCTGTTCTTGAAATTCCTGTTTAATCCAAGGAAAGAGAGTAAATTAAAAAACAGCTGATGTAAACCTTAACTTGAAGCTGGCAAACAGTGGGAGAAATTCAGTTGTTGGAAGGCCAGGTTTTCATTTTTGTTTGTGCAGTGCTTGAGAGAAGAAAAATTAGAAGAGGGGAAATTCTTATCCTTCATTCAGAGATCTCTAGAGCTTTTGATTCCCTTTGCAAAAACCTGAGAGCATCCATATGATTCAACTTCACAGAGTAGTTGGATTATAGTGCAATGTATATGTGAATGGACAGTCTCAAAACTTTTCCACGCAAATATGGTTGCCTTATTTTACAGCTGGAGCATGGGAAGGAGAAGAGACTGGGCAGCTTGCCCTAATCCGTGTAAGAAATCAGCAATAACACCAGGCATGGAATCCCTGCACTTGATTTATTCCCACTACTGCTTCTGCAGACCCATCCCTTCCCAACAGAACACTTCTTTCTAAAACTCAATTATAAGAAAAAAATATAAAATTATATTTTGCAATTTCTCTTTAGAATTTCTTCCACCTCCCCATGAGGAATCCTAACTGGATTAAAAAGCAAGTCCATCAAGATTTCTGATTTATTGAATTGCATATATCTTGATAGCAGAGCTAATCACAGTTTATTTCATCTCACATTCCTTCCTTATATTACTTCAGAGCAGCAACAGAGGGGATGATCCAAAGTCATATAAATCCCTAAGAAGACATGGCAATTCAGGCTATTTCTATCTTTGAACAAAAATTTGCCCAAATACAGAAGGCTGACAGCTCAGCTCAATCCAGCATCTTTACTTTTCCTTCCAGACTAAGTTTTATTCAACTTTCCAGCTGCTTTGACTCAGGTCAATGATTTGCCAAAGGTCAAAAGCTGAGTCAGGATCTTGGAAAACCCACAATACTGCTGGCTCCTAGCTCAGCTTAGACCATACAAGCCCTCTAGGTCAAACCCCTCCTCAATCTCTCTTGTCTNAAAAAAAAAAACAAAAAAAAACTGCTTTCTTCTTGGTAGAAGCAATAACTCTTCCAAGCCCCAAACTGAGAACGATAGACACAGCTGCACTGGAACACACCTGTAGTTTTTCTGGCCAAGTACCTTGCAAGTATCTTGAGAGTGGCTGATGTCAGGTAAATTCAGAAGAAAAATTATCTTAACCAGCTCATTTGCAAGGCACCTAATCCCTGGGGCATTACCAGCTTGATTCCCCTTTCACAGCTCACTCCAGAGCACCGCCCTACCCCAAGCTACCTGCAACCCCCAGAAATTCCTTCTGACTTAGAATTGCAACTCTTCTCTGACAACAGCCCTGGCAGGCAGAGGCCTGAGTCACATTTACCTCCTTTTTTGGGCACCCCTCTCCCTCCATCCTTGTTGCAGCTCTGCCCTGGTCACAGTGCAGAGCATCCTGCAGCTCCATCACAGTTCAGGCCCAAATTCACCCCAGCTGGTGGCAGGATGGCACTGGCACACAGCCCAAGGACTGACAGAATTTGGATGCAACACATCTGACATGATACTGACAACCCCATCTCAATTAATCATATTAAGTGTTCTCTGCAGCCCATTGTAGAGGTTTTACATTACACTGCAGATGTAATCAGTGGAGTCAGCAGAGACCTGGGTATGAATCACCACATCCAAAAGTAACTGTCCACATTCATGCAGATTAATTGTATCAGAAAGTGTGCATTTCTCCTCCCTAAATATGGCATTCTCCACATCACCAACAGCCAGCATAAAGTAAAGTCCTTTATTGCATCCACCAAAGGGATAGATAAATTCTTTTTCCCATGCAAAATCATCTTTTTCCTCCACTTTCACTGAACTCATGTCTTCATGCACCAGAGCAAGATTTTCCCCATCTATTTTCGCTGTCTGGGAGACCTCAGTCAACATTTATCAATTTCTAACTCTCACCTCACAGCTACTGCCCTATTTGTTCATAGAACAATTACCACATTATCTTAATTTTCTTCACCTGGAAGACAATTCCAGAACCTGTGTAAGCCACCTCAAATGCAGAGGTGTGACTATCCCTCTCAACAGCAGACTTCCCATTAGACTGCACTTTTCTGTCCCAGACACAAACCCTACCTAAGTAACCCAGAGTTCACTCACAGTTTCTTTGAAACCCTTGGTAGGAGGAGAAGAAGAATTTAAAGGAGCTCCAGCCACGCTCAAGGGGTATGTTATAGTCATGCTTCAGCAAGACATACCCGGACATCAGGAGTTCCTGCTATCATTTGAGTTTGAAACATTTTGATAGTAAACCATGACATAAAACAGAGGAAGAAGGAGGGAGAGCAAATAATTCACTCCATATAATTTGTTTGGTTTCTGTTGTGTCTAGTCATTGGAGGATTATTTGGCTTGGACTTGACTGGGGGGAATTTGTATTTTTTACACAAATTCATGCAGCCATCACTCCTTAATGGGTGCACTTGTACCCCTGACTGACTGTCTGGGAGCTTTGTGTAGTCTTTGGGATGATCAGAATGGAGGGCGCTGCCCTTCAGGCAAGGAATTTCACAAATAAAACCAGAACACTAGTTAGCTATCTTAGTATGTTCAAAATTATATCTTTCCTATCTTTACATTTGCTTTCCCTACAGAGCTCTCAGAATGTGTGGCAAAGCTAGCAGGATCTCATTGCCAGGGGAGAACCTTGGTGGGGAAACTGAGGCATGGGCTTAGCAGGGTATGCTCTACTTCACAGGTTGGTGTAAAGGCTGGGAAGACTTCAGCTCCTCAGACCCTTGTGGGTAGCGATAGTCAATATTTCCTGAGAGTTTTCTCCATGGCATGCCTCCAAATGGAATCCTCACAGCAAAGTTGGACTCATACCCCAAAATAAGTGCCGATACCCTCAACGGAGTCTGTAATTATTCTATTTGCTGCCTGGCTGCCCTCTCTCCTGCCTTCCCTCCGGGCCTGGACACCTGTGTTGAACTGTGATTGCCTCCTCGTTTATGGCAAACAAGTCTGGATTATCCCAGTGTATATTTTTAAGGCATTTTGAAAAAATCTGTTTTCTTTTTTCTCTCATTTTTGCCTTGCCGTATGTTTTTAATTGGATCCACTGCCCTTCCTCCCCTGCTTGTTAATGCTTTTCTTTGGGGAAGCACAAGTTTTTAAGAGCCCTGCAAATACTCATTCCTCTTGGCCAAGCCAAGTCCATTTCTTGGGGATAACCTGTCTCTGACCTACTTTTAAGTTATACAACAAATGTTCTGCTTTCAGCTCAGCCTACTACTGTTGAGATCCTTCCCATTCAGGCACCATTTGTACGCTTGCAGGAGAGCAGAGGAAAGTCACACCTGGCAGCTGGTCTCTTCAGGAAGGCAAGGTGCTTCCCTGGGGGGAGATGGCCCACCCATCCACGCTGACAGTATCTGCATTCAGAGACAGCTTTCGCTGGGGCTCAGCTCTCCTTTCATGCCTCCATACAAAACCTTTTCTGCAGCGCCTCAAGCCCCAAACTGGGCACTGGCGTCAAGGATTTCATCCTTTTCAGTTTCTCCTGTACCATTTGCTTCGAGGAACATTCCTGTGGTTCCTGCCAGGCTCCTTTCCAGGGGGAAAAGATTCAGGTGGCATTGTTCCCTTTGTCTTTGCCAAACGTTTACATTCCTGCTGACACCACGGTGTCACAGGAGGGAGCACTGGCAGGAGGCCATGGCCTCTGTACCCTGGCTATAGTTATATGGCACTGGGCATATAGCAGCCAAAGAAGGACAAATTCACATGGCTTTCACCGGGAGACCCAGCAAACACATTTTCTACTGGTGACTGCATGCTAATTAGCAACTCCGCCCAGCCCAAAGGTAGAGGATGTTTTGACTCAATAACAATTGAAGTGATTAACTAAATTTCCCTTCTATCTTCCAGCTGAAGCTTCGGGATCTTTCCTTCACTTCAGACTGCAGTGGTGGAGGATATATTTAGTGGGTCTGTCCATGCTGCTCCAAGACAGGGTTGCTGCAGAAACACACACAACTCCTTCCACCTCAGATCCCTCCCCAGGAAAAGGACAGACATGCTCAGCAAGTCCCCCTTAGGTAGCCTAATGTTCTTACAATGGGAACAGAAAGGCAAATTTCTGCCCCATATTCGCTAGCACCAAGATGGTCTTGGTTTGTGGACCTATGATGTTTGCCTTTTGCAGCTGGGTAACAGAGGTCCAAGCTGGACATCTTTGAAGTTTCAAGAGTAAGTTTGATGGTCTCATTCAAACTTCTGAACTAACGCACTGCTGCAAATACAGTGATTTAAGGCACAGTGGGAGATAGCAAACAAGGGAAGGAAAAAAAACCACCACAGGGTTATACATGTGATCAGTAGCCTCAGGAGCTTTCTATCCATTGCAATCAGATCTGCAAGGAGAACTTCCAGGCCTCCATAACGTTGTCCTGCCTGTCAGATCAAGAAAAAGTGGTTGCTATGATACCACAAACCATATTTCTCAGGTGGAGATGTGCCAGAATTTCAGTCAGATGTGGCACTGCAAACAAGAAGCCCCCTTGGGAGCCTGCCAGGAGGTCCAAACAATGCAACAGCATCCGCACATGGTTAGAAGCCACGCTGAGCCAGCCCAGCAATAATGGCCCGTGCATGTACTCTCTGGCCTGCCTTGCAGCTGAGCCCAGAGCAACTCAGCAAACAGTGGGACTGGAAAGCTTTGAAAGAAAACTGCTGAGCAGGGAACTCTGCTGAAATANCTCTCTCTATTTTTTTTTTCATTCTCTTTTCTTTTTTTTCTTTTAGGGCCATGTTTGTAGCTATATTTTCTGCTTGGAAAGGCTAACCTCAGGCCTGTTTGGCATTTGCTCTTGGCCTGAGCCTTCACATGAAGATCCTCTGTAAATAGGCTAATGCTGGTTTCATTTCCACTCTGAAAGCAAGAAGGGATCCTTCTGTTTCACTAATGCTTTCTTCTCCGGCTGTAACAGAGAGGGCTGGAGTGGGGCAGGAGGGGGATTTGGCTGGAAAACACCACTGGCCAGATTGGAGAGGTTCTGCGGGAACAGGTTGACTTTGTCAAACCGTTTGCCTGAAAGCAAGGTTTCCCAGGGAAATGTGCCAGCTCATCTTTCACGTCGAAAGGTCAGAAACCCACTTCCAGCAAATTTGGACATTTTGAGGTTTCACTCAGAAGTAGAATGAATTATTTTTATTAGAAGTGGGTTTTTCAAAGAGAGGGAATATCTTTCCTTAGACTAACTAGGAGATGAAGAAAAACAAATCCACTTTGGGGCTCAGCAGCCTTTCCCGGGGTCTGAAATGAGAGTGCACCATTTTCAGCTGCACACAGGTGGGAAACATTTGTTCTTCACTTACTGTCTCCATGTCAGCTGTTAGGCAATTTGAGGAAAGAGCAATCAGCCTCTGGGGGACAAGGGGAAGAGATATTAGTGAAGAGAGAGGGGCCAAGGTAATGGTTTGAGACAAAGAGAGGTACAGGTGAAGATGTGTGTCTCTGTCAAATCCATAGTTTTTCTCTCCAGTTTTAGTATCAATTTTTTTAATTTTAGTTTTTAATTATTCTTTTGATCTGCTACAGTTCTAGAACATTCCTAGGTGAGGAAGTCCTGGTCTGTAGCTCCTAATCTACACTGGGATTAGAAAACAACAAGTCTGCTGCTCTGGGAGAAGGCAGGAAAATGCTGGCATAAGAACAGACAGTAGAGAATATTCTTTCTTCTTTTCCTAAAGGCTAGGGAAGCCAGAATGGACCCCACAAGAGGTGTTAAAGCAACTAGAACTATCCTCAGTTTTATCCCAGCTGCAGTTTGCTATTGGTCATTATGTTAAACTGAATTAGGTGGTACATGGAAATATATTGACTCAACATCTTCCCCATTCCCAGCCCTTGTATTACCTCCTGTGGGAGTTTGGTGTCAGGGCAAAGATGAATTTAGCTCTGTTGTAACATCACTTCAACAATTTATGTAATAAAGTGAAAAAGAACTGTTCACTTGGATGATTTAATTCTGCTGCTGATGGTGCACAGAGGAAAAGGGCATTTTTATTTCAACAGAGTGGGAGCTGAATACCTGGCAAAAGCAAGAAAAGAAAAAGCTTTTTTTCTGTCATGTGTTTGGGTCCCCAGGCAATTCTGGACACTGATCTCCCTCCTGAATTCCAAGGAGTAGATGGGCTAATGTAGTTGCCGGATCTCTGATTATTTTATTGAGAGAGAATTCACGAGAACAATCCATGGATTACAAACCTGTTCTTGGCATTTTTGCAGGTGTGTGGGCAGCTGAGGAAAGGACAAAGGAGGAAGGAATAGAGCATAGCTGTGAGAGACAAGATCTCAAATAGAAGGGTCAATCTGGGGAAGCTCAAAGGAGCTGCTTGAAATTTTTTACATTATATACACTGCTCATGAGAAGTTCTTTTGACACTGAATACTGAGGATGCCAGAAGCAGGGAAGAGGATGATTCACTGAGGCTGATGCCTGTTAAATACCAAGGTCTATAGGGCAGCCTTCTCAGCTAGTGCTTTCAGGAACTCATTAATAGGAATTGGGAGGTCCCAGATACAGGATGGTTTGCACCGTAACTTTCTTATATTCTTCCCTCAGGCAATTTGCCAATGACCACGGAAGAAGAGTCTGCTAAGCTGGGTGGACATTTGACAAAATACTTGGGAACTCACTGGCTTGCCACTGACACAGGCAAATGGGGAAGCAAATTGACTATCAGTGGGTTATACTCAGCCAAGGGGACACTTTTCTGCACTGTTCTTTCAGAAACAAATTCATCAAAAAGAGAACTAAAACACAGGGGAAACTCAAGCTGGACTCCTCCACTGCTGTCTGACCCCAATGAGCTCGCAGTAGAGAGATTTCACTACCGAGAACAGGAGACAGTGAGTGACAGGTCTCACAAAGAGCAGTTTGAAATTCTCTCCTAGGGAATAAATATCATGTTTACCAGAGCTGTCAGCACCCACTGCCCAGCTTTGCACACCTGCAAATGACTTCCTCCTGAGTTTGATTCCTGTCCCCCTCTCTTTCTTTAGATGAGCAAGGTAGGAAGGGTGTAATTTATTGTATCTATTTATGTATTTATCTATTTATTTGGCTCACTGCACGTAAATCAATTCCTCCTTTGCTGTCCTGGCAGGGTTTCAGGGAGGGAGCAGGAGGATGCGTGGGAGCGGAGGCTCCTGAATGGTTGCACACAACTCCCTGACTATTTACTGGCACGGAAAAACGGTTTCCCAGCACTGGGTTTCCATATTGCTCTGCTGGAAGAAACAGAGCCGGGCATGCTCTCTCTAGGCCTGATCTTATCTAAAATCGCTCCCATCGCTGCATTGCGTAGATACGGGACGGCTGTGGAGAGCCCGACTTTGGCAGCCTTCAGCAAGATGTATGGGAGCTCTGATTTTCACATACCCTGCAGCACCTTTTGTCTCCTTCACATCTTTTCTTTTCTCCCTTTGATCCAAGAGAGACAGAGTTTCTTCCTTTATTCCCTAGTGAAGTTTCAGGCCCTGAAGGATTCACACTCATTCAGTCATGATCGTACAGAATTTGATTCAAAGTCAGAGACCTCTTCTTCTGTCTGCCCTCTTCAAGATATAAGTTTCCAACCTGAACCTGATCCAGAAGAGGAAAAAATGACACATCCAGTATCGGGGCAGAATCTGAAATTATCTGGCAGGGAAAAAGATAACTTGTGCAAGAATAACATATTGACATCTAAGCCAAACAGGAAATTACCCACTGGTGGTACTCATGGAGGACCAGAGCCAGAGTGTGGACTCAGAGCTTACCTCTTCACTAAAGTGAAACCACTGATTATTCTGCATCTGGGTCCCCACTAACAGTGGGCCTGTGTCAGTTTTGCAGTAGTGTTCAACCTGGGAAACCTTTATCTAGAGCCATATGCTTCTTTCTTTGAGAGCAAGCCATTCAGATGTGTCAGTTAAGAATGAATTTACCCTGCTCTCTTTAGTCTCTGCATGTCAAGAGGCAGGGGCCAGCAGCATCACTCAGGAAAGCCACTGGTTTGGGAAAGACAGAAGAGTGGAAAAAAGCTGCCTGGGATACATGTTCTTTGTATGCCTACTCCTTTTGTGGTTCCCTTAATCCAGATTTTTTCTGTTCCTTCAGCAGTATTTCTGCTGCCTCTGCCTGCCATCCTCACACTCAAGCTTCATCACTGAGCCATTGGCTTGGTGGCCCAGAGAAGAATCCATGGGGCACACATCAGCAGGGCTTTATGATCAGCAGGAGGGAGCATGGCAGGATTTTCTCTATATCCTTTTATACAATGCTTTAGAGCAGCTGAGCAGAGCTGTAGCATCCAGCAAGGCAGTGCTGGCTCAGCCAGGCAATCTCTGGTCATTTGTGAATGGGGGTCTTGTGGCTTAGATGAGGCAATGACAGGCTTCAGCCATGATCCTGCCCCTTCCTAGCAAACCTACCTTCTGAGTAGCAAATTGGCAGATACGCCAGGTTGGCTGGACCCCAGGCCTTCCTGGATCCCTTCCCTGACTTCTCATCATGCGTGTTTTAAATTACTGTTTAAATCAAAGATGTCAGTGATTCAGGCCAAAGGGCTTTGCTGAGAGGTAATCTCATACTTTTTTTTCTGGCATCCTTCCTTGTGCTGATCCCAGCACTGAAGGACTGGGGATCATGAGGGGGCTGGAGGGGCTGCCTTTGCATGCTGCACAGAGCATATATCCCACTTCTTTGGAGGACCAAAATATTTTTCTAACATTTCTTGCTAAAGGAAGGACATGAGACAAACATTGCATGTCAGGTATTTCCTGGGTTTTGACACCTTGCAAGTTGTAGCTTTTAGGCTTGTTTGATTGTTTGTTTGTTTGTTTGTTCTTTTCCAAAAGAGTTCCAGGGACTTGGGTTCAGGGTGGGTGTATGCAAATGTGTGGGTGCTGCACAGACTAGGAGAGCAAATTTAGTTTCACAGTATTTGCCTTCAGTGCCTCAGCTGCTCTGCTCCTCTCCAGGGCATGAGGTCACCTCCTGATGCTGTGCCTGCACCCCTGCTCTACCAGCAGTCTCAGCTGAACCATACCTTCAAACTCACTGCAGACTAGAAGGAGCCTTTTAGAGGCTGCCCAGCTCCTCTACACTTGGACTGTAGGACCTCAAAATGAGGGAGAAGGAATCTAATATCTGCTGCCAAACTCTGCAGGAGAGGGAAACTCCCTTCTAAGCATAATGGATATTAATGTTTACTCCCTCCCCTATGACAGCATATCCCACTTAGGGACACTACCTATACCATTTGTTACATCTGAATGCAGAGGAATGGTCTCTCCTGCTATAGCCCCTCCTGGTTTGGAAGGCATTTCAGTAATTATCTGCAGTACTGAATTCCCTAGGTTGGAAACGTATTTCCTTCTCTGTCACCTTTAATTGCACTGCACATCCCCTTCATTTCTCATCCACAGCAATGCTAACAGGATGCCTCTGGTGGGATGCCTGGCATAGTGGATTGGTATTACATTCTGCTCCAGGTTTAAGCAGGGGCTAGCTGAGTATGATTTGGGGAGGGGAGTGTAGAGGGTTAATCAAGCTCTACATTTGCCTTTAGTTTATGGATTAATTTAAAGTGTATAAATCAATACTTGCTCTGGCACAGCTCTGCCTTGTCTTCAGCTTTGCCCAATAAGTTTGCTATCACGGCTTATTTCTGTTTTACCCTCCTCACAAGTTCCTCCTCTTGTCTGTGCTTTACTGCATGTCTCTCTATCTCAGCCTCTTCAATTCTGCTGGAATTCTGTTATCTTAAGAGTCTTTTTTACAAAAGCCCAATAAAATATGATCATGGCTTTATAAAGTGCACGAATGTGAAAAAGTCGAAGCTGTAAGTGCATGTCCATCTGAAAAAACTCAGCACGCAGACCAATAATCTCAGGTATGAGTGAAGCTCCTGGAGTTAGTCTGAGGGGCACAAACCACTTTTATTTCCACCCTTGGCAAAATCTTCAATCTCTGCATCTCAGTAGCAATCTCTGTATCCCTTTTGAAGAGAATGTTTCTCCCAACCCCCAACCTGGCTATAACACAGCACTCTTACTCTCCAGATTTCTATCCTCACCAGTCCTTGCCAAGGATTTGTGTCCAGATCAATCTTTTCTTGCACTTTTTTTTTCCTGTCCTAAGGCCTGAACAGCTGCATTTCATTCTGAGAAGCAGAAAAGTCCCCAGTGGGTGGGAAGGATGTCTCTTCATTGTGATCTAACCTACTGCTGTCTTTTGACACCTGATTGCTTCTCTTCTACTTTCTAAATGCTGAATCCCAGTGGATCTAGCCTTGTACTGCCAGTCATGTCCTGTTTTTGCACTGTTTCACAGACTGTACAGCACTGTCTTAAAATTTACAATACAGCATTTAAAAAAAAAAAAAATTAAAAAGTGAAGTAAATATAGGTATGTCAGTATAGGTCTTAGTTGGTTCCTGAATACTTTTTCTATTAAAAAAAAAAAAAAAAATTGTCAAGCAGTTGTCTCATATCTGTTTTCAGTGGCCAGTCTATGTTTTCTGTGGCCTCCTAGGAATTTCCATGGCAATATTCTGGTTAATATCAACACCTCACTGGTTCTCTGAGATTTCTGTGAATAGATACTGTCCAAGGTTTCTTGCAAGTCTGATATTTAATGACATCTTCTCAGACATCCATCTGGGACATCAGCAATATTAAAAAGCAATCTAGGATTCTCTCTTTCAGCTGGAAGTTCAGTGGGAGGGGATGTTTATGTCACAGGAATATCTGCCTTTCCTGAATTTCTAAATCAGTTACTCCCATCAAAAACTAAATCACAGCCACCCCCACTCTCCAACAAAGATTTAATAACAAAGAACTGTTAGACAGATGTAGTAATAGGACAAATCCTATTACTAAGGATTTATCTGTGTACCAAAACAGGCATTACCCATTATTCTCTGGAATCTATTAAAATTAAGCTTTAGATCCAACTTGACATAACTTTTGAAGATTTCAAGTTTGGAGCCAGAGAGTTAAGAAAACTAGAGCACAAAGCCCAAACACCTCCTAGTATGAAAGAAAGCTGGAAAGAGGTAGGAACCCACATTCACGCATGATTTTTAAGCAAATTTTCCTACGTAAGGACCTTGTCTTCTTTGTGAAGAAAACTCTGAGTGATTTGGGAGATGAAATCAAATTTATCCACTATATATATATATATATATATATATATATATACATACACATACACACACACACACACACACACACATATATATATATATACTATAATATAATATATATCTACAATGTTTCTGAGATCAGGTTGTTGGTACTTTTTTCTTTCAAGAACTGGAGTATCCATGCACAGACCTCATAGCACTTACACGTAGATGGGAAGAGCCTGGTTTCAGTTTTATGCTCAGAAGAAAGGCAGAGTACCAAACAAATTCCAAGATGGTAAGAAAATGTTGTTTTTTTACATCTGACACCTGGGGGTGCACAGGTGTCACACCAGCGGGATTTTCTTCCTTTATCAGGTCTTCTGTCCTGCCAGTGTTTCTCAGTTTCTTGCAATGGGCAATTCCAGTACTTGAGAGAAGTACAGACTCCCCATCCTCTTTTCATCTCTACTGGGTTGGCCATTTCGGGCCAATGGACAAAGGGATATGCTCCATTTCTGTCCCCCTGGGATATCCATTCTCCAAAAGAGATCCAGCAAAGAGAAAACCATGGACACACTGAGCAGGCTGGAGCTTTATTTCTGGGGCTCACAGCAATTCAGTCAGCTGCACTGTGAACTCTGGGAGGAGATCCCTCGAGAAATGTCTTTATACATGGAGAGTATCAATGTCCACAGTTTCTATCTGACACCTTTTTTCCTGGATGACCAGGTACCTCCAGCTCCTCATTCCATCAGTCTTTGACCCATTTAATATCTCTTTCCCTAAAGAAAGAAGCAAACAAATTATATTATAGCTAAAGAAACCAGAGGTAATAATTAATGAAAGAGCAGAAATTAAATCTGTGAGGCAGGGGAAGCTTCATGTAATGAAGGTCTAAGGGATGATCAGCTCCACAGCTCAGAGCTTCTGCAACAACTTTCCTCCAAAATAGCAGACTTGAAAACTACACTATATTAGCAGAGGTTCGTCCCTATTTTAAGGTGCTTCCTCTCCCTTCAAAAACACAAACAACCCACACCTTCATAACTTGATGAGTTGAGTTTGTGGAGGAGAAATTCAGGTTTTATTTTGTCCCACCTTTATTTGAAGGGTTCAGCCATGGGTTAACCTCCATGCCCTGTAACATTTCAGAGCAATCAGGGAAGACAGACAGATGGAAACACCGGGGGATGGAGGGAAGCTGATTTATATGCAGCTGAAACACAGCCGTGGGGCTGCTGCCAAGCCATATAGATGTGGTGGCAACACAAACAGAGACACGCAGAACAGCCTGTGCAAATATAAACACTGCCACACGTGATGAGGGTTCACCAAGTTCATGCAAACACCAGGGAAGGAAAAGAAAAAAGATACTTAACTGGGGAGGCAAGTGTAAAGATTATGTCAGGCACAGGAGCTCTGTTAAACAAGAAAACAAAAAGAAAATGCCTCTTTTCTTATTCTGAAGAAAATTACACATAGATAACAGGAATTTGCAACAGATTTAAAGAACACAGGCTGTCTTCTTGTGTCATCAGGAGATATTCTTAACACTCCTGTCAATAACAGTTGTTATCAGTGATCAGTTTTCCTCTCCTGTCTAGATCTGGTGGCTGGTAGTTCTTTAAATCATATGTCTCAGATCGATCATTCTGTTTGTTACTCTGTCACTTCAGGATTGTTTCCAAATGTCGGAGGCTCATTGCTGAAAACTGGCCTGGCACTTTCAGTGCCACTCCAGTGAACTAGCCTTTCTTCTCTAGCTTTCCCACGTGAATCTACACCAAGCTCAGCAGAGAGTAGAAGTCGTCATCCTGCTACAAGGGGCCTGCATGGAACAAATTTGTGGAGCTGAGTATAGTGCCTAGAGGTTATGAATTGCAGGGTAGAAACCACTAAAGTAATTATTGCTGACTGCTATCCTAGGACAGAAGGGACATGGAAACTAAATACTCAGCCATAGCTGAGGACGCCTCCTCCACCACCACGAAGTCCTCCTGGCCACACATGTAAGAGCAAACCATATTCTTGCTTTGGGGTATCGTGTTGCAGAGATGCCAGTGCAGCATTTTTTAACAGCACCGAACTGCAGAAAATATTGTATTCCAGATAATTTGTTTTCCAAGATAGTGTGCCTTTCTTTCACAGAAAAACCAATTCCAGCACTTCTTCTACTGCACAAACCCCCTCTTTTCATATCCCGATGTCCCTCTAACGCCTGCCTCTTTGCTGCCATCCTTTGGCAGCCTCCAGGTAGAAAAAGGGCAGAGAGTCACTGACTGCCATCTGTGAAACCTTCAAATATCCCCATCAAAAGCTAAGCACTCAACAAACAAAGCTGTGGTGTCTTACCAGGGCCCAAAGGGACACCGCAATTTCCTCTGGGCTGAGAGATTAGATGGTTAGAGTGCAGGATTGCAAGCCAGAAGGCTCCTATCCAAGCCCAGCCACTGACTCAAAGTCCATAACCACCTACAGGCCTTTGCCAAATACAGCTGTAAGCAGAAAGTTATATCCATGAGACTGATGAGACACAGTGTCCTCTTGTTTATTGCTGTCCATAATATTGACCTGGACAGACCACACTGGTTTGTTGAAACTGGTTGAGATATCCTTGAACAAGGGGCCTTCCCATCGTACCCATAGAAACGCTTGGCTGTTGGCACCCTCTCTTCACCCACAGAACAGAGCTCCAAGGATGCTGAGAATATTCCAGCCTTTTAGTGTGTGAGCCTTGCCCTTTCCATGGATTGAATCTCCCCTGGAAAAAAAAAAAAAAAGCAAGGGTAATGAGATTATGATACTGAAATTCTACCTATTTTGTATCCTACAGTTTCTTGTTTCAATGGAATGTTTATATCCATATGGGGTTAGTTGGATACTCACTATTTGCATTCTCTTTTCCAGATGGATGAGGCTGTGCTGGAATCTCTCATGTGCTAATCAACCCACCTGCAATAATATATAAACACATGCTATTTCAAGATCTCAATCTATCATGGTGCTTTTGGTGCTTTCCTTCAGACTCTTACTTTCTTGATAGTTCTTTCCTTTTTCTTTGGTGTCTTAATCTCTCCAAGTCTTTCCCAACAGTTGTTAGACACCACTGTTAATTCATCTACAAGATGATTGTGCCTTTTGCTCTCCAGACAGATTGAGAAATGGAAATGAAATGACTATTGCTTTCTGCATCATATTTTTGATAAGGAGATGGAGTGAACTATAAAATATAGCAGCATGAAAGTAATTTGTCTTTTCAAAAATGCATCAAAATGTCTCCACATCTGTTTACATTCTCCAGTTCTAAATCTCATCCCCATAGGAACTGAACAACTCTGTTTGGTCTCTCATTGAAGTCTGGATATTTGTTCTGACTTCTTGTGAAGGCTGTACAACCCAAAGCACAGTCCTTTCGGATGCCTCCCCATTCCAGCAAGATCACATTTCACCTTTTTTTTTTTTTTTTTCTTTTTTTCATTATTAAGTGCTCTTCCTAGTGTGAAGAGAAGGTTCAGTTGACAGCCCTGGAAATGGAGATTCTCTGCTTAAACACAGTAGATGCAATATATGTATCACCACTCCACCCACTGGAAATGAGACTTCATCTTAGAACATCAGCAAAAAGAAGCAAATTATGTTCACTCTCCATGACTAAAAGTTCTCTTCTGCTGTTGCAATACATAAAAGTGGCAGTTTTGAAGAAAAAGCAGTTCTGGGCAAGTCTTGCTTACCTTCTTTGGGTTAGATCACAGAATCATAGAATCATTTCAGTTAGAAGAGACTTTTATTTCCTTGATAACTCCTGTGCAAAGATCCTCCTACCCTTTTGACACAGGTGTCGGGCACTGCTAGCAGGCCTGATGTCATGTAAACTGACCCATGATCAAAAAACCCAAAATTCTGCTGGTAAGACCCGGCTCAGAGCCAGGTATTGATCTGCTGAGTTCTTCCAGTTTGTTTCCTCATCATTCCCTCTAACTGGAAGGATGAAGAACACTAGTTGTGCTCTTGATCTCTTAACCAGTCATCCCAAGATCCTGATGTATCTCTTAATATCATCTATTCTACCTCTTCCATTAACAATCAGCCAAAAACTCACATTTCACCAACTTTACTTGGTTCCGGACAGAAACACTGCCAGGAATGAATCAGATTTGCTTCCAAACTAATCACCAGCATCAGCCACAGTTCATGCAGTAGTTTGAAAATCTGGAAGGCCAATATGAGTCCATATTTCTCCTGGTTGCCTCATGTATACTGCTCAGTTCTTGCTATTCCCCAGCTCAGCTGGGGGAAGCCAGGACTACCAGGATGCGTTGGGCACATGGGAGCACCAGCAGTGAGCCTGGCAGAAATCATGGCCTCAAATAATTTTTCTTTAATTAAAATAAATTATGAAATAGGATCAACTGCTGTAGAAAGCTTTTTCACACTTTTAGCCATCTCCTTTCATATTTCGCTGCCACATACATTTAAGGAGTCCACTATGAATATACAAAATTGTGATGTTATCCTCCTTGAAATCTATCTTTAAAGCTTCCCTTCTTTATAACATGAAGGCAGTCTCAGCACTTGTTAGATCTCTGAAATCCTGGGGAACCTGATAGTTACATTTCATAGTTCTCACTGCTCAGTATCTCTATTCATTTTTTTCTGTCCCTTCTTTTTACAAGGGTTATATTTTTGCATATGAAGTTTATTGAATAATCTAACATTGGCTTATGAAAGAACTTCATGAACACCAATTAGTATAAATAAACCCATCCATTTTAAACGTGATGCATTTATTCTCTGTCTCACTTTCAAAGACAGAAGATCTATTCTGTGGAAAAGCTAAGGCTGGGAAAAAGTCTTTTTAAATAATAAGATGGGCAGATCAGGCTGGGAAATAGCTACAAGTGATTCCCTCTTTCCTGGAAATGGCCTCTAAAAGGCACTAGTGTTAGCACTGATGCTCCAGTTCAATAAAAGGAGGCCTTTGATTGCCAACATCACCTCTTTTTTTTAGAATTGTGCCACACACATAAACCATAAGAGAAAATAAAACCCAAAGGAGGACTCTGAACTGTCCTCTTCCTGCTGTATAACTTCTAAAATTCATTGGATCTACTTCTCTCTCCCTCCCAGAATCATTGTTTCAGTAATCAGAAAAGAGTGAGGACGGTTGTGTGGTATTTACAGCTGTCAGTGATTTCACGAGCTGTTGTAAACATCCCTGCCACTTAAAGCATGTTGAGAAGCGTGTTGNCACACACACACACACACACACACACACACACACACACACACACACACACACACACACACACACACACACATAATGTATATGATGTCTACTCTATATTCTATATTTATTATATATTGTATATTGTATATTGTATATTATATATAAAGTGTGTTGAAAATACATTGACCATACACTATCATGGTCAGTGCCTTTTTAGTAGAAATTAAATTGTATTTAAGACTCTATGGCTGACTGTGAGAGACCAGTTTCCATCATAAAAACTGAAATGCTTTATTGATAACATGTTTTATGAGCCTAGCTGTTAGCCTTGGGGGTGTCATCACACTGTAACCTTCCAGTTCTTTCCCTCTGGAATTAATTGAAGGCGGCTGGATCACTAATTCATTACAAAGACAGGTGCTGGAGCAACAGAAAAGAAGGCAAGCAAGCAAGGAAGAAAGGAAGAAAGGAAGAAAAGAAGAAAAAAGCCCAATCAAAATGGAGAGACTGACAAACTTAACTACAAGACAGTATTTGCCTAGGCTGTAACTTGTTTGTGTGCCAGATGTCTGTACGGTTCAGGCTGACAGCATTGCAGAGAGTGGGAAGTTCAACACTGCCCAAAGCCAAAAAGAAGAAAATTTTTTAAAATAAAGCAAAAATTACTTTGCTGTTTATTTCCTTCACTAGTGAAAACTGGGTCCCTCCAGATGCATAGCTAACCATCCCATGCACTAACACTTTCCCCTGCAAACATGTGATTGGAGTCCTCCTCTTTAGCCAGACCAGATGAAAAATGGATATTAATATGGTAGGGTGAGGGAATTGTAAAATGCACCTCTCTAATTAGTTTATGAGTTTGAGAGTGAAGGATTTAGGTGAAGAAATGTCATGATGTCACTTCTGTGATATTTGAACAGGCTTATTTATATTCCTCACCTTAGATCTTGTCCACTTGCACCCATCTTCCTTTCCTCACCTCTCACTCTTCCCCCACCACCCCTGTTTCTTTCTTGCTTCTTGCCAAGTCCGTCACATACCCGGGGTCAAGCAGACAGTTCTGCAGATGTGTTGATGATACTGCAAATGTATGAGATGTTTCTGTCTGGCCTACAGATGGGAGACTCATAAACACTTGATACACCCAGTCCCCCATTACTGGTTTAACAGCTTTTCTACTGGAAAGCCAAGAGCTTCCCCAGGCAATGCAGGGAGTTGCCATATGTTCAGAATACTAATAGTTCCTCTAAAAGCTCATGTGTTTTCAGGCTAACAGAGGAACTGAAATTCTTTTCTTCTTAGTATGTTTTCAGTCATTGCAAAAGGGTCCATCTGGATGGGCTCTTGTGTGGGTATTGGCAGGCCCTGTCAATTGGATGTGTGTGAGTGTGAATGATGCTTTTTGTCTTAAGTCATAGAGATTGACTGCGTTTAAAATATTCTCCATCAGGATCTTCTGTCCCTGATGATACCATGCCACAGCTCACCAGAGACACCACCACTTCATCTGCCTGATTCTGAACACAGTGTTTCTGAGAGCTGCATATTATATCCCTGCAAACACCGAGTGGGTAAAAAGAGGATGTTCCATACCTCCAGAGTTCTACTCCATTCTGCATAGAGCAATGGACCTCTTTGAAACCAGAATGTCCTGGAGTAGGACACAATTAGGACCTTCCTTTTTAACTGTGAGATTCCAAGTTTGATCTTAAGATGTCCACATCTGTCAGAAAATCACAGAAGATTCTTCCATGTGAAGGCCTAAAATTGTTCAAGTAGCCTACTGGAAGAATCACTCTTCTTGAATTCCTTTGGCTAACCTGAAATGGAGAGTCAAACAGTGATCAGGTGCCATGAGGAGCAGTGAACATGATAAAATACTCCTTTATCTACCTTACTTTTTCATGAAGTGCTAGGAGGAAAACACCCTGCCTCTGTCTCATGGTACACCAAGGACTCAGGGCTTAAGTGAAGACCACATCAGTTCGTGACAGTGAAGGATTCCAGTCTGCATTTAGTAGGAAAAAGCTCATTAGCCATGACTGTCTGGCTGAGTTGCTGAAGAGAAATTTTCTTCTTCCTGAATCCCTTTTGTGGCTTGAGATTGACAGAGCATCCTTCTTTCCACACCAGAAATACTTAAGTAGTGTTGTTGTGTACCACCTTCTGTCCTTGCTATAGTTATATTTTTGTTGTATATTATATATGTAAATCCCTAAGGAAGCTGTAAAAAGTTCAGCAGACCTCGGTGAAAGCAAACTGGCTTCTCAGTGAGACAGAAATGAGGTGTGCTGAGAAAAGAACACCTCTAAAGGGAAATTCAGAGAGTTGTTCCCTGAGTCTTGTGCCAAATTCCTTTGTAGCCTCAAGGTCTTGGTCTCCAACAGGGACTACATCACTCTTAGGAAGAGGCTAGAAAACATCACTGAAAGTGCTAATATGCCATTGTGTACACAGCCTCTCTCCCTGACCTCAAACATAGTTTGAATCACCAGCTCTCAAAAGATGTATAACACAAACAAGAAAAATCTAGAGCATAAACATGAAAGGATTTCCTCATAGAAAAGACATAGAAAGAAAAACTCTGATTTAGATCACTGAGAAATAAAATACAAGAAAGGAATATAAAACTATGACTGAAATGTACCTAATGCCCTCATCACACTCCTGGAATGAGGGATTTTCACCTCTCTCTGAAGCACATGCCTAGCTTGAAATATGTAAGCTGCTCTTGTCGCATCTTCATGTGAACACCTTGGATTACTCATAAGGTTTAAATTTTGGCATCCTGCCTCAGGATGCTTCTGAGTCAATTCCCCAGTGTTAAGAACTGCAAGAGAAGAGGACTGCCCCGTTCATGGCAGTGGGGCTCTGTGGTGAGCAAAGCAGCTGTTGTGACATCCAATCTCATCAACTCGCTCACCCTACCTTCATTCTTAGAGCCACAGTTAGTTCAAAGCAGAGACTGTTATTTCTTCAGATGAATTCAATCTCTGTGACATTGGATCCAGCCCGTATGTGCTGGGGATGCCTCTTTCTCCTCCCCTCAAGAGCATTTTAGACAAAGAATAAAGTTCTTTCTAGCTGTGCAACATTAAGCAAACTAACAGCCCTCAGTTGCTCCAGACCCCACAGTGGTTCCCATCACTGACATGAACAGAGAAGAAGGTGATATTTGCTGTAGAACATATACAAAACATATGTGGTGAGATATTTGTATATTGAAGCTGCCTTTAAAAATCTTAGTTTCATAAAAGGCTTTGGCATTTCCAAAAAAAATTACTGACACATTTACATTAAAAACAGAATTCTTGGAAAACTGTTTCATCTTCTGTTAGCTGCAAATGAAGAAAGAAGAAGTCCACATTGGTAATTCTTTTGTCAACAATACAGCACAAAGGCCCTGGTGTCCTCTGAAGTCTTGTCAAGTACTTACTGTTACTCACATGGTAGAAAACAACTTTTGTATCTTCTTTAATGGAGTACAGAACAATATTTATGTAATGAATCAAATGGAGAAGGCTGGAAAGGCTCATTCTTATCTACACTGATGTTCATCCCACCTTCAGCCATTTGTAAATTAGATGCTTAAATTAAATGGCTGTCTAGATTATTCTGTTCATGAAGAAAGGTAGACATTTTCAAGCAGGAATAGCCTCCATCTTTGGGACAGTTTGGGATAAGTATTCCTTAGAGACAGACATCTTTCCCCACTGCCTAAACTGGGACCTATACAGCATGCTATAGCAAATACCTAAACACTAGACAGTTTAAATCTGGAGATAAACCACATCTTGAGACTCTCCTCCAATATAACATTAACCAGACCACTCACTGGATGACCTCCTTCATTTAATCCTGTTTCTTTAACCTTCTGGGTCATTCTCTCTCTGGTAAAGCTGTGCCAGACACTTATGGGACAGCAAAGAGATTTTGCCAGCCTATCACTGTGTTGATAGATCTTGTTTCATATCACCACAACAGCAGTCTTCTCCCCTTCATACATCTGTCCCTTTTACACTCTGGTTGAGTTCTGGGGACTTTCCCATCCTGTGTCACTTCATCTGGTCACAAAGCCACAACCCTGCCACAGCCTTGTTTGCCAAATATGTTGCATAAGGTTCAACTTTGTGGGTTTCCTCCGGAACAAGGAGAATACAAAGATCTTCTGTGGCAGCAGAAACATCAATTTTCTCTCTCAGGGTATACTAGACATGGGCTTTGGCCTCTGTATTTCCAAGTGAAAACAGAGTTTAAACTTGAGCAGGATCCTGGAACAGGAGGAAGGTGTTCAGAAATGCCTGAAAGTACTAAAAGGAGATTATTTTAGAACAGTTTTGAGCTAAGAGCCAGGGTATGCCTGGAGATACTGCCAGCAGCCTCTTCTAGCTGCCACTCCAATAACATCAGAGATGAGGGGCTCCTGACCCTTGCTTGGTGCAGGTCACGTTTCCCATCCAACATCTAAAATCCCTGCTGTGCCCCCGACTGTTCTCCCTGTACTTTTGGCAATCACAGGGGTGCCTTTGCGTGGCAGTGACAGGTCCAATACGTGTGCCAGGGTGACCGTATTAATTTGTGTCTTGCTCCTCACCTGCTGTGAAGTAGGAGGCTCAGGATTAGATACAGCTGTCTGAACAACGGACACATCTTAGTCTGGTGGGAGCAAAGTACCAAAAAGGTGCTGAGGCTGTACAGTCACACAGTGCCATGCAGCCTATAGCAGGAAACAGCCTTTACTCTACACACTTTGTACGTGAGGAACCAAGGGAGAACATTTAGCTCTCTCATGGTTAGTGTGGAAACTTCTCCCAGTGTGTTTAAGAAACAATGTTTTGTGGATAAGATCTTGGCTTATCACTGAGCAACATTTCTCCCCCTCATTCTGTTAATGGCAACCAAGAGGGAAATTTCTCCCCCTCATTCTGTTAATGGCAACCAAGAGGGAAATATTTGGTATTCTCCATGAACACTCATGGCAGTTCCAAGAAGGGCATACTTAAGGTCTGTGGCCTACCCCCGACATTGTTCAGCTCAAGGCAGCTGCCAACAAGCTAGAATATTGTTTGAGAATGTTTGGCAGCTGAGCTGGGTTTGAACACATGTACATCTGGTCCTGCAACCTGGGGAAAGTAAGAGCAAGATAAGTAAATGCACTGTTTTACCTTATGTTATCTAAATGTGTTTCCCTCTGCAAATTTATTCAACCCTAGTGAATTTCTTCTTCATTAGTTCATCCAGAGTTCCCTGGGAACTCATCTCCATCCAAGTCGATCTGACAGATCAACTACATGCCACAGGAGGAACTGCCTGCTTTGTCTGATTCTGACATAGCCCTCCCAGCTCCATTTGGTGTGTGTCTCACAAGTGTCTTCCTCTATCCTCCCGCATCCTCATGGATGGCTCTGCATCCCCCTGCGCCAGAACTGCTCACACACAGCAGCTGTGACCAATGAGCACGGACTGTGCAGCGAAAAAGTTCAGCTCCTTGCTCATCCTGCTCCAGTGCTCCAGCCCCTCTTTTGCATAGTTAATACTTCACACGTGGTCTGTAGCAGACAGGTATTTGGGACAAGACAGCGATCAGCTGACGCACTCCGAAGTCGCAAACTGGCTGGGAGTGCTGTTCCCTGAGCTCTCCTCGAGTGCACCAAGAGAAAAGCCACTGAGCATGAAGGAAGGAGACAGCTCAGCATGTCGGAGCATGACGTCTGCTCCTGCTTCTGCTCAGCACCAGAAAGGGGGAAGTAACAAAGTTTTCTTCAGGCTTTCCTAAATCAAAAGTGTGCAAATAGCTGGGGCTGGGGAAGAACTTATCCCCTGCCAACAAATACTTACACGTACAATCGTTTCTTCTATCCATATCTCCTCAGGGCAACTGAGCTTCTGGTTGAGCCTAGTGCTGAGTCACTGAGATATAAATTCAATGAATA
The DNA here is from genome assembly GCA_013396955.1 of Regulus satrapa. Taxonomy (NCBI): domain Eukaryota; kingdom Metazoa; phylum Chordata; class Aves; order Passeriformes; family Regulidae; genus Regulus; species Regulus satrapa. The sequence continues at coordinate 330,083 of VWZN01010897.1, read as the reverse complement.
TAAAAACCTTCCTCCGTGACAGTAATCCAAGAAAGCACAAATGAGCAGAAGAGATGGAAAGAAATAAGAAAGCTAAGAATGTATCAGGGCTGACAGCCCCAGAGAAAGTCCTAAGGAGGGTATCTCAGCACCCTCTCTCTGCAACAGCTTGCCCCAGCAGAATCAGAGCCATCCCTTCCCTGAAATCCCCACAACAACAAATCTAAAAGATTAATGCTTGTTCCAGAGTGGTGCCAAGGAACCCTCCTACTTTTATCAGGAGACCACAGAGAGCTGTGCACCTGCCAGGATGAGGTCTTTTGGGTCTTGGAGGGGAGATCCCACTTTATGGCTGGAGGTGAATGACGGCCATCTGAGCCCTTGTCCCATGCTGTGAAGGGTGGCAGCGCTGCTGTCTGAGCTGCTCTGGCCAATTTTTACAATGGTACCATTATCCATCAGCCATCTGGCAGGCGTAGCCTTTATTTTTTTCTGCGTCCAGCCCTGTGTTGGCAGATGTTAGGTGGAAAGGAAGGTTGGCAGGGGGATATTTGACATCTTGTCCTTTCTCCCCTTTGCTAACATTCCTTTGGCTTGTAACTCTGACAAACCAGTGATGGGAGAAGATTGTTATCAGGTAAGTTCTCTGCAAGGACACAGTTTTTCATCTCTTTTAAGACTTCAATGGCAACATACAAGCACTTTTCCCAGGAACCAGCAAGGAAAAGCATGACTGGAAAAGCAACTAGGGAAAACCCTGGGTTTAGGGGTTTTGTTCATAAGAAGATAGGAATGTCACATCCTCCAAAATATCCTTGAGGGTCACTGATGTTCTTGGTTATTAAAAAACCTCTCACAAGTGTCAAGGGCAATTCAGGGGGTGTAGTGCAGAGGGAGGATGAAGGTCTTCAACAAATTACTGTCACACAGGTTTCACAACCCGAGTGCTGACAGGGACTGACCTGCTCCACAGACTCATTTCCTGGAAGAAAAGAGTGCATCCTCCCCAAATATGGCTTGACTGCCTCGGCTGAAGATGCTGTTATTCATTACTTCAAGACCCAAAGCAGAGACTGAGGCCCCATTGTTCTCGGCACTGTATTAACAGAACAAGGACGAGATGAGCTCTGGTAACCAAACCCAGCAGGAGAGGGGCTCCATCACACCCAGCCCCTCCACTGGGTGGTCTCAACAGAACTTGTGCTCTTCTCGGGAGATTGGACTTGAGTGGCCAACATTTCTGTGAGTGGCTCAGTACTAAAAGTGAAGACATTAGTAAAAAACAGCAGGCAGAGGAGCTGCCCAAGGCACTTGCCTGCACCACAGCACAGTGCTCCTCTCCAAATGGGCTCAGTGGCTTCTGCCAAGGGCAGACTCAACGAGAAACTTGTCCAAAGACAGCGTGTCTCGCTCTCTGAGTTTAACGTGATGCCTTTTGGTCTCTGCAATTCCCCTAGCACCTCTCAAAGGCACATGGATTTGATTTTGGCAGCTGTTCAGTGGGCCACATGTTCAGCTGATCTGGATGATGTGATTGTTTTTGGGAGGACTTTCCAGGAACATTAAAATTGCCTGGAGGATGTGTGTAGCTGGCTGGAGCAGGCTGGTCTGAAAGCAGGAACCCATCCAATTGTGACAAGTTACGGTCCCAGGTGCAGTCAGTTGGTCCTATCGTGTCTTCAGCAGGGTGTGCCTCCACCTCCAGCCAGGACAGACACCCTGGACACACACAGCCCCCGGGAATGGCAGCTGAAAGGAGACACTATGGCCCTGCATGAGCTGTGCGAGTCCAGACTTTGCTCCCTATTAACCAGTGAAAGAGAAGGAGCAGGGCTCGGCTTTCAGACTTGGGAAAGAAAGGCAGGCTGTGTCCCTGCTGGAGAAATTTCAGAGAGGTGGCACAGAGCTGCATACCCAGCACTCAAAAGAGCCAAGAGGAACAAAATATGAGGAGTTTTTTGAGTTAGCTGATGGTGAGGAAAATAAAGTGTTGCTCCTTGGAGTGAGATGCAGGGCACTTTTCCAGCAGAAGGATTTTGAGCCTGAACCTCATCCCAAGGATCTGTCATGAGTAATGGTTGGGTGTCACGCTGGCTACTGGCAACCAGAGGCACTGAGACCCCTGGTCTGGCAGGAGCGCATTCAGATCAGACTCTGCTCCTTGCATCAGAGACTAAAGCAGTTAATGCAACACAGAGATTTCCACTGTCATATTTATCTGATAACACACCAAAAATAGGTCTCCCTGTCAGGACACTTCTTTGTCCTCAGAAAAAATAAAAAGCAGACAGTACTACACCAGCTTCTCTAGACCCTATGGAAAGACAAATTTTAAAACCTTCACATTAGACTTGTGAGATTTAAAATGACCAGCAAGTGGATAACTTTTAACTGAGGACATCAGAGTAAAATGAGGCAGTCCCAAATGCCTTATCCTTCATCCCACAGTCAAGTCCTTCCTTCAGGAGTCTTCTTCTCAGAAATCTCTCTCCTGTCCATCTCTCAGCACCCACCTACAGAATTGTTCACCTGGCCACCTCACAGGAGAAGCACAGACAGACTTTTCAGTGGAGGAATACTGAGCTCACATGAGGATACCCTTTACAGAAGTCTTCAGTAATTCAAACCTTCTCACACAAAAACTCAACACTTCCTTGGAGCCTCATCACATTTCTTCCTTATTTGTAATAGGCTTCAGCAAAACCCATTGTCCATCAAATCCATGTGTCCAAGATCATGTAGCAGGAATCCTGGAGTGTGTCTGAAAGCGACTGCATTTTGCTGCTGGATGTCTTAGCTAAAATGCAAATTAGCTGTCACTCTTCAGTAAATTATGTGGTACCAGGCTTTACTCTGCTTCTCTCTTTTCCTGTGTGTTACAAACAAACATGAGGGAAGGATGGCCTCTCCTACACTGCTAGAGATGCTGATTGCTCAGTCAGGCAGAAAGACTTGGGTGGGCCTTCATGTTTATAATAGCTTACAAAACTTGCAGCTTAAAAACTACAAATCACATGAACATGCTGCTAAATCACTCAACTCCACTAAACCTGAGAGAACCCACTAAACCTAAGCACACCAGAGGATCCTATCAGGAAATGGACATCAGGTGGGATACAAAAAGAGGAATGACAGTCTGAGGGGAGCTGATCCCTGTGCAGCTAGAAATCTATTCAAAACTGCCTCAGGTAGGAGCCATGGCCCATTTCCTTAAAACTATTTTCTAGAGAGATGTCAACTCTCATCTTTTGTTTGTTATCACCTCCTGGTTTTAGCACCCTCAAATTCAGGGGCACTTGAATCTCAAACATGACGTTCTTCTCTGATGGGTTGCCACAACTGCTACAAAGACTGCTTGCCTCTTGCCCTGTGACCTTCTGGTAAGTGGAAATAATGTTTTACTACCAGCAATTACGGCAAGAGAAAACGAATTGCTCGTCACAAGTTTTAGCTACAATAAAGCAGCTGATGCTGGGTCTCACGAGACAATTAATACAGCTCAGCTGGGAGAGCAATATGACTGTGAGAGCTCACAGCCAGCTGGAAGACTGCAAACAGACTAACAAAATGGCAAAGTCAGCAGTTACTACCTTTTCCTGGCTAGTTGTGTATCTCATGCCAAAGAGAGGTGACAACCTGTGGTCACTTTACGGGCTTTAATTGCAAACAGTGCTCTCAGCAAGAGAACCCAACCTCCCACAGCTTTGTGTTCTCTGCTGCTGTCCCATAAAGCACCAACCAAACACGGACAGCCTGCCAGCACCCCGGCTGCACTAAGTGGGTGTATCAAAAATCAGCTCAACACTGTTTCTGTGCACAACAGGACATTTGTTCCTTAGGTTCAGTCACCTCTATAGCTTGATCCAGCCTCTGAAAAACATGTGAATGTGGTATTATCACTTGGGCTTGAGCATGACTTCAGGCATGAGGGAATCTGGCTGCTGGGAGGAAGACCTGGAGTCAGCACCAAAATCAGTGAATGCAAATGGCTGCAATGGGCCAAAACTCCAGGGAGACACTGGAAACAAAAAGTATCAAAATCTCAGGTTGTCTCATGCAATCAGCCAGCACCTGGTGGACAAAGCACCATTTTCCAAGGGTGCTGCTCTCTCTCTCTCTCTCAGTCCCTCTAAGTATAGTGCTTACTGAGGAGGTCTGCTCCACTGAGGTCAAAACCTGAGAGATAATGCAAGGCAGAAACGTAACACACTGCACAACTGTCTACTAGGCACATCTGGATGCAGTGTAAACCTCACCTCTCTCATTTATTGCTCCCTCTGGGAAGTTCAGATCTGTTCAGAAAAAAAAAAAAAAAAAAAAAAAAAAAAAAAAAAAAAAAAAAAAAAACTAAACAAAATTGTGATTAGTGATGTGGAAAGGTTGCTACAGGTTGAGACCCTGCAAAATGTGGACTGGTTTAGACAAAGCAGGTGAAATGCCCAATTCTCTCCTAAACAGAAGACCCCTTCAGGCATGTTTTCCTTTCTCCAGGAAAAGGAAAAGAGAAGCAATGAACTGTAAGACTGCTCTCAACTGAGATTACCTTCACCCGCTCCTTCCTGGATAAAACCCTGAAAGTTACTGTCTTCCATAGTTTCAATGGACTCCCTATTCTCCTCTCTCCCATCCTTCTCATCTGTGATGTAACAACAATAACAGCTTCTCCAGGTCTCAGCTGAGCAAATATTCCAGACACAGCCATATTCCCACCAATACAACTTCTAAATTTCCTCACTGTGTCCTTTCCCAGCTGTTTTGCTGGACATGATGTCACCCACATGACACTGTCCACTCTCATCCTGCCAAAAGTTTATCCTGCTGTCCTGCCATCACAGCAGGTTTCACAAGATGCTGACACCAGGCTCTCCTCTCCTCACGTGGCCCATATCTAGCAGATTATGTATGAGCACAGATGGCTCTGCACCGGCTGCTAATTAGGGATTGTTCCTTTTCATCTGGTCACTGGGGCTTGTCCTGGGCAGGGGCTGCCTGACTCCTTCCTCTTTGATTTCAAGGGTTTCTAAGAAGTTACCAGGCAGAACTGACAGTGGATGAGGTTTTTATGAATGCCTCCATTTACATGGCCTGCAGGGTGATCAAAGTAGCTGTGCAAACACACCCAATGCTCTTCAATGGTCTGGTCCTATTTACACCAGGCAGCAGGGCTAAGCAGAATGTACAGAAATGTGACCCAAGTCTCCAGTCCCCAGGACAAGGATGAAAGTGGGTTTAGAATAGGGAAGGCTGTTTCTCCTACCAGCTCATGGCCTCTGTCAAGTCCCTGAGCACAGGGAGTAAATAAGATCAGCGTGTGACACAACCAGTGCATAATGAGCCATTTTTATCACCCACCTCTCAGAGGTACATAACATCCAGGCACCACTCTGCTCTGCTGGGGATGATGGATGGGAAAAGTTCAGCTCAGAGCAGCTTATGCCTCCCTATAGGCACTTTTTCCATCACTGCCTGCCTGTGGCTGTAGAGCACAGTCCAGAATGGTGCACACAGAGATGAGATCCCTTCTGGGTGCCTTTGAACAGATGTTCCAAGCCACTACAGCTTCCATCTCACTGTTCTGCTTCCCTCCCTCCCCCACTTAGCCTCTGTGGTTGAGGTAGCCTAGGCCACAGAGCTGGGGCAAACAGCAGGCAGCAGGAAAACCTATAGGACACCATCTAGATGGACAGAAAGAGTGGACACTGGAGATGTTGCACTAGAAAAGCTTTTCTGGAAGTGTGGGGAGAACAAAGAGAGTGCCCCCAAAGCCATCAGTGTCACAGTGATGGAGCAGTGCCTCCCACAGCAATGGAGATGGGAGGAGGAGATGATTTCAAAGGAACATCAAGCTCCAACTCCCCAGGAGGATCAGCTAGAGGATGAGCAGTCTCCTCATGCACATCAACCCCATAGCAAAGAGCAGGCTTCACAAACTCCTCAGCACATCTGGTCACACTTTGTAATCTAGCGTGGCTCATCCCACTGCCTCCATTCTCCTTGGGAACCTGGTCTGCCGGCAGCTCATGGGAGGGCTGAGCTGATGGTGTGATTCTTTCCTACATTAGCCTTTAAGAGGGAAAATAACCCTCAGCTAGGACATCCAACACCTAATAAAAATTACCTTAAAGAGACTTCTGACAATATTCCTTAGACCTCACATCTTAGTTACATGTTTAGTTATTTCTGGTGGCAGGGGCAATTCCTATGCAGGTGATGCATTTTCCAATGTGGAAACACCTCTGTGGGCAGAGGAATGAACTGTCTGGTTGCAATATCTCACGCACATATTCCTTAGATGGCCATGACCAAACCCCTGCCAACTTGGAATAAGTGAGACAAGCAAGCAGACCTTCAACTCTGCTGTGAAGTAGCATCTCAACAGGGGAGTGTTCCTTCACCCTTCCCGTGAGCATCCTGGTATCATCAGCATCCCTGGAGTGCAGAAATTCTTCCTCATCAAGAACATGACCTCATGGTTTCAGCGGCTGCATGAATGCAGCTAGGAGATGGCCTGTGCCCCCAGAGAGCCTATAATCATGTGTAAAATGCTGGACAGGGAACACAGTTTGATTGAAGGAGAGTGTGAAGGAATAATAAGATAATACTGTTATATGTCCTTGGCCTGACTCCCTTTCCTCAGTGTGTTACTCTCTCAATCCTGATGATGTGATGTCTCATTTACAATTCTAGAAGTGCAGGCCATATATATCCTTGTAACTGAAAGATCAAGGACCATACTCTGGAGTCTGCCTGGCACAAGTCTTTTCAGCTTGGCTTATAACTAAATCCCCTTCCCTCCTCCATCCTGTGGTAGTCACCTCTGCAATCCTTACTGGGAATGAGACATGCTACTCCCCAGGCCAAGCTTCAGAAACACAGGTATAACACATGGTCCAGGGACCATGCCAGGAGACAAAAAAGTATTTTTTCAAGTTAGGATTAGTCCTTATTACATACCTGTTACTTTTTTTAGCACATCATTCAGAATTAGTTGTCACCTAAGGCTCAGCTTTGTGAGAGTGTGCAGGCACATACATAATAATGTCCTGGGCTCTGTGCACTTGTGAGTCTTGACGAGGTGTGAGGCGTGTTGGCTGCACATGCAAACAGCCACCGTCACGCACAGCAAAGCCTTTCCAACAAACATAAATGTTCTTCCTCAACCAGTGCATGGCTGGTGCTGTATACAGTGCCCTGGCAAAAATTACCAGTAGAAAATCACTGCAGTGTTCAGCAGAGGGCTTCTGGTACTGGTGCTCGAGGAGGACCAAGCTGGTTCCATCTGAGCCCCAGATGCTCAGCCACAGCTTCCGATCCTGCACTCACTACCAAGCTGGAGAGAAGTTGATATTAAATCTTCACCAGTGATGTCTGACCACTTTTGAGCTATGACTTGAAGTTAATCCACTGAAGGCCTTTATTTCCAGTGCCATGGCTTGTAGTCTGAGCAACTTGGATCTGGGAGGCCCAGACAGCTCAGGGTTCCTGTGAGTCACTATTCCTTTGAATTAGGAGGTAGCAATTATAATTAGCAACTTCCAGGTGCATGATCACATTGCCCAGATGTCTTTACTCTGTGTGACTGCAATGGCAGAAATGTCACATTGTTTGCTTGTGCTTCTGTCCTTCCCCTCTGCTGCCATGGAGTATCTGCAGTGAGAGCAGGGAAGGGGTTTATTTTCTTGGTGTAATATAAAGTGAGTGGGGAACAATGAGACCAGAACTGCTGATTTGACCTTGAGTGCTGGGAGAAAACATAACACACAGCCTCTATAAAGTTTCCTCTTGAAGAAAAATAATAATAATAATAAAAATCTTTTTGTTCCTCCATCAGAGAAGACTGTAAAAATTTGCTCCTGCAAAGCTGAAGTGGATTTCACAGCCAGAGCGAGGTCATTCAGAAACTGTTGCCAGGTCAAGTTTTCACTTTGAACATTTTCACAGTTAAAGAGGAGGATCCAGAATGTGTAAGAAAACACAGCCCCAGATTTTCCACTTTAAACTGCTTGTTGCTTTAACTATAAGGTGCAAAGAAGAAAGGAGGATTGGGGACACTGGAGTGGCAGGGCTTGGGTGATTTGTTTATCTAGAAAATTTGTGCATCTGCTCTTTTGAGTGAAGTTCCCATTGGCTTTTTTTTTTCTTTTTTTTTTCTTTTTTTTTTACTCAATTTTCCAGCTGTGTAGCACAAAGCACGCGCAGGTCAACAGCTTTGCCGAAGATCACAGAGTGAGTCAGTGGCTCTGGAGAGATCAGAGCCAGGACCCCACTGTGTGCCAGCTCTTTGTGCTTCCCTCTGCTTTTAAAACTCATTTTAACCCCAGGTGCTAAAACAAGGTGAAACAGGACAAATTCCAGACTCTGACTTTGGCAGAAGCTTATGAAGGACGCGGTGAAAATGCCACCACAATGCTGTGACACCAGACACCACAGACTGAATGGTGCTCAGTCGCATTTATGCTTAAGGGCATGGACATTTCCATGTCCCCATGACTTTACAGTAGCTTTTCAACCCACTGGCCCATTTCAACTCAATCTGACAGCACTGCAGGGTGCTCCAAGATGCAACATTTCTACAGTTTTCCTGAAAACTGGCAACCAGATAAAGAAGAGAGCTGGAAATTAACTACCCGCTATAGGAAAAAGTGACTCATTCACAGCATTGGCCACCAGCAAACCATCCCAGAAAGGGGGAGGTGGGGCACAAACCAGAGGTTTGTGACTGCATTTGCATAAGGAAGCTAAACAGGGCTGGGGCTCAAGCACCAGCCTGTGACTGTGCTGTGGAACCGTAGGCACACACTCAGCACAGCTGTCACAGCATCTCCTAAGCCTTCAGATAGGGATCTCAGACAAGAGACAGGCCCAAGCACAAGATTGGTGGCATCCTCCTCTTCTGGGGTAGGGACACACACACTCTGCAGTTCCATAGATGTGATCTTGGATCCTCCACAGGGACACTGAATGTTCCTTCTTTTTCCTGACTGGACAATTAACCTATTCAAAATCATCTCTGCTTTTTCCTCCAAATTACTATTTCTTTGTGCTCAGGTTAAACCTCTAAATTTCTGAAATGGATAGGGAAAAGTTATTTAGAGAGCTGTTCTGAGGTATTTGAAAAAAAAAAAAAAAATCGCCAACCTTGACTATTTTGCCAGCAGTGTATCTCAATTTGTTATTGTAGGGTCACTCGAAAGTAATGGCTGGCAAGAGTGAAAGTAATTTGCAGGCCCAGAGCTACGCTGATTAATTGTGGCCAAGCTGCGCAGCAATAGTAGGGTCTTTTATTGGGAGGTCACCAAAGGGTACAGGGCTGAACAGAACGGATCATTACTGGAGGGCTGCTGGTTAATAGGAACTATAGAGCTGTTTATGAACAGGGGGCTCTGCTGGTCTGAACAGGATATTCATGAAGACTGTGCTACAAAACGGTTCGTTGTTGTGGTCATGCGCTCTGGGCTGCTCATATTCGTGGGTGCACTTGTGTGGGCATGCTCGGTTTGTTTAGAAAATAAGGGCATTGAAGCACTTGTTTTCTGACAAGGAAAAAAAAAAAACACAGAGTAAGAATTACTCCAACTGTGCAAATATTGAAGGGAAAGAAAGGAGAATGTCTCATTGTCCTTTTTACAAGTCTTTAAATGACAAAGCAAAAGATGTGAAACACTGGGCAGAGCTGTGCTTGCCATGGCCTGGGGTCCCCAGCACAGCAGACGGCTGCTAAACCAATAATCTTGCTTTCCTGACCTTGCGGACTTCTAACAAATCTTTTCTACTTTAGCAGAACTGGTTTCAGAGAACTAGGCTGTGCAATCTGGTACTCTGGTAATGTCCTCATTTAGCAGATGCAAGGCCAAATCCTGCTCGCGCCTTCACTTGCACAGCCCCATCACTTTTGGTGAGACAGCTCTGCCTGAGAGCAGACCATGACGCTTGCCCCATTAATCTCATTCCCCCTTCCTATTGTGTTTCATTTTACAGTGCCCTGGAAACTGGGAAACCTGTATGTCCTCAGCCATTCGATGTACAGGAAATGTAGTCACTTAACTAATCAGAGAGGGTTTTTTGGTCTGCTTTTTGGGGGGGTGGTTTTGTGGAGGTTTTTTTTGTTTTTTGTTTTTTTAGATCTTGCCTTTCAGAGCTTATGGAAACTGGTTATGGCAGGCAGGAAAAGACTAATGATTGTAACTTAGCAGCCACACCATGCTGGTTAAAACTGTAGCCAGGCAGCTCCAGAAACAGAATTCCCAAGTCCAAACTTTATCTAATGCCACTCCCCAGAAATCTCTCCAGCAAGCAGTGGCCCTTCTGGCTCATCCACCAGCTGGAATAGATGGAGGCATGGCTGAGCCTAAGACATCCCATGAAGGCTGCAGCTGTACCATGGTGACTGCAGCCACCCACTCCTGCCTAGGCCCTGGAGGCTGAGCAGCCACCAGCCAAAGGGCTCACAAGCCTGCTGGAAAAGCAGTGGACCTCAAGGCCCAAAAGCCAGGCTGTGTTGAAGGAACACTGCAAACACTGAAGCAGTCATCACTTGGTCAACTGACCCTGGAAAAAACAGGATTTCTCAACTTTCACCAAAACTCTCTCAGATTTGGGAACATCTCAGATCTTCCACACTTAACTTTAGCCACAAAATAGCTCCACAACTACTTTCAACCAGACAACCAGCCTTTAAACATATAAGGAGAGATGGGATGGAGTCTGCAAGGACAGGCTATTACATTCATTTGGAAGAGTTGTTTTCATTTCTTCACAAGGGTGTTAGGGGACTGGAACAGGTTACTCAGAGAAGTGGTGGCTACCTCATCCCTGAAAGTGCTCAAGGCCAGGACAGGGCTCTGAGCCACCTGGTCTAGAGGAAGGTATCCCTGGCCATGGCAGGGGGTTGGAATGAGATAATCTTTAATGCCTCTTTCAACCCCAAAAATTTTACTGTGCTGTGATTCTATGAGTGTCAGTAAAGTTGAGGATGAGGTGAAGGTCTTATGTGACTCTGTGATCTCCTCCAAAATCTTGCACCACTGCACTCCTGAAATACATTCGGATTTTGGAAGGTTTCAGTGGAGAGTGTGACATATAAGGTCTGAAAACTCTGGCCATGCTTTGGAAAGATGAGATTTTAGGAGGCGGACAAGAAAGACATCAAGGAAGATATGAGAAATCAGGCAATGTGCTATTCACAGGATTGGAGACCTCAGAAAAGCATCAAGGATCTGGCAGCAAGTAGTGACTTCAGGCAGAGCTAGAGCACAGAGAATAGCTACAGGAGCCAGTCACCTGGGAAAGCTGCTATAGTAAAGTTTATGTTGGATCAGACTCTCCTCAGGGATTTCTGCAGGAAGATTGAAGAGGCTGCTGAAAACTCCGGAAAAATAGTACAAATGGGCCATAAAAATAAAGGCACGTGGGAGGAATGATTTTTTTTCCTTTGGTCAAAAATTAGGCAGAGACTTTTGTTCACAGATAAAGTTCTTGTCCTGAGGAAGAATCCACCACTCTGTTATATGAATGCTGGCAGAGATGGCATTGTTGCCAGAACGCTTGTTAATTTTGGTCCTTCCAAATGTGACCGAGAAAGGGTTCTCCAGCTTCCTTGTGCCACAGAAGAGGGAGATCCCTGCTCCTCTTCCTGACTATTGTAAATTGCCTGCACTGTCCAGTGAGTCTACCCTGTCAAGCTGGTCTACATTTCACTTGAATCCTCAACCATCTGTTGCCCATTTTGCACTCACTGGTTCAGTCTCAAGCTCCCATCTGAAATGTGAAAATTAACTGCCCTAAAGGAAGCCAAATATTTTAAAGCATCATTTATACCAGACTTGTTTCAGACAGAGGGATGGTGACCAAAGGTCGTCCATGGATCCCAGTGGAATGTGCAGCCCACAGCTATGGAGCAGCTCTCCTGGAATTTTCTTTTGTAGGAGGGCTGTGCTTCCTTGCCCTGTTGCCATTACTGTCCTCTTGCCAAACAGCACACAACTGGCTGGCATTTTCCCGGGGCCATTGCGAGAAGTGCCCTCAAAGACGCGACGTCACGAGTGCCGGTGCATGCCTTTGGTCTGAGCGGGTTCCTGCCAGCCTGATATGCAGGGGGAATACTGAATTAATTCCTGATGCCGACACATGCATCCCAACACAAAGATGTCACCCACTGGCACGAGTGTGTTGAGTCACTCCATTTCCCCAGGCTGCAAAAGCACAAGAGTCATATGTTCATATGCTGTTTCCCAGCAAAGGTCCATGAGGGTGCTGGCTCCTGCTGTGAGACCCACGTGCTTCGCTCAACCTCACAGTGACTCTTCTGAGGAGTTAGGACCAGCACAAGGCATAAGCAAGTGGCTCTGACTTTCCCTCTCCCTCTCTCTTAGCCTACCACAGCACGACTGTGAAAGGAAAATAGGAAGACTGCAGAGAAAGCCATATGCCCCAGGTTGTGAAACTTGGTTCACAAGAGGCTGTGGAGATTCCCTCCTCAAGAAAAGAAAAAGGGAGGAGGGCATGGGGAAAATAATAGAAATGATGGTTTGGACCAAGTTCAGGCCTTTGATGTGTGCTCTGAGTCTGGGAGCGCAAGAGACACTTGTATGTTGAAGGCCTCACTATTTCTGTACCGAGCACAGACTCTGTTTTCCCTCAACTCCTTCCTGGATTGTTGCATCTCCTCTTATTTCAACTGCCTCTTTTAGGCATGTGCTTTAATACTACCTTTTATGCATCTAGTTTAATACCACTTATTATTTCCTTTAACACTGAGTGAAACAATCCTTAGGGCCAGTCTCAAACCTACAGAGTCCCCTGGCTGTTCATCAGATGGTGGCAAGGACCCTTGCCGGGGCATCCACGAGCAATGCTCTGCTCTGCCAGGCAACAAGCAGGGCAGAAAAGGGAGTCAGGTTGCTTCTTAGGGGAAGTAAGAGGAAAGGATGTGTTGTTCAAAGGGTGAAAATGCCCCCCATCACAAAGGAGGTAAGGGAGCTAGGGTGGCAGACTGGCAGTGAGGCCCTTCAGCTCTTGCTCTGTGTACTTTTGCAATTACTACACAAATGAGAGAACAAGGGGACCACCGCTGCAAGCCATCTGTCAGGAGTGCCAGGGAGATCTGTCCCTGGCTCACAAACACCACCTGTGTCTCTTTTCTGGGATGGCCATGCCTGTCTAACTTAAGGGAGCCAGTAACTGGAAAGCAGAGGAGGAAGATGGAAAAGGGGAGGTAAAAGAGCTGCTGGTCCTGGATGGACAGACAGACAGATAATTATTGCCTTTAGAATCCTGAGGGACGGGTAAATTGCAGGGAAAGCTGTAATATGCCATAAAATTAATATCTCTAGTTGAGACTATGATTTGACACAGGCAGGAGAGTTATGAATTTTAGTTCAAGAGTCAGTATTATTTTAGTTTACCCTTGAGGATCAGGATTCACAGGCTGGAGACAAAGTGGATGTTGGATAAAAATATTTTCCCACTAGTAAGAGGGTGTTTCTGTTCTTCACTCAGGGGCCTGTGTAATACACAGTTTTAGGGAGGGCATTTGGTAAAAGACATAAAATATATCACATTACAGGTGAGAATATGTGGGATCCAAAGTTTTGCTGTGTCTGAAGTAAGACAGCTCTGAAAACGGAGATAACTGGGTCAATGACAAAATGTGTTATTTTAATGCCTTTGAAGTTTTGCTTCTGATGAGTATTTGGGTCCTCACCCCTCTGACTTAGGATAGGAGAGGGGGTGTTAAGCAAGAAATGTCAAGCAAAGGCAATGAGAGGAGAGAATAATCTCGGCTGCAGTGCAAGAGAGACACTTGTCAGGGATTTCAGCGCTGCCGGAGACTGGGGAGAACAGTGGCCTCAGAAAGAGGCACCAGAAGAAGGAGCTGGTTGGAGAAGAGCCAAGTGCCTTTTGACATCTCTGTTCTCTTCCTTAATTGCTACACCCCTTTAAATAAATAAATATCCTCTGACACATGAGGAATAGTCTGACTTGTGAGAGCTACTCCAAATTGCTCTGTTCAGCCACTAGATCCACCCGTACAAGAGCACGCTCCCAGGAGATCAGAGGGAGGCACAGCTCGGTCCAGAGCCATGAGAGAACACCCCTTAATATTTCTTTGCCTTGAGCAACAGCTTTAGAAAATTACCCCCAGTCCTGCATCCTGCACCCCACCTCTGCTCTGTTCTGGACAATCAGGGGACTGGGTTAACAGAGCAAGGCACTGAAATTCAGCCTCAGAGGAGGTGGCAAATTGGCAAGCCAAACTGGGACCTGTTTGTGGGAGCAAGCTCTATCATCGAGGGAGTGAAGCCAGCCGCCCTCCCTGCACATGCACATTGTCTCCTCTCCATCACACTGGGGACAGAGGTGTCCCAGCAGCAGCTGCAAGTCACAAAGGATTTGTTGTAGAGGAAAAGCAAAGGCCAAAATACACACACAGGTTGCCCTGCAAGAGCTGATCCTCCTACTTGTCAGCGGTGTAACCGTCTGGAAAAGTATAATTATTATAAATGTAATTAATAGTGATCTGGGAAGATTNCTGGTTGTGCTTATTTTGGCAACCCTAAAATAGTAATTTGATGCAAACTCTGGCCACAAATCCAATGGAGCTTGATAGGCTTTAAATGAGGGGAGGGGGGTAGGCAGGGGTGATGGCTTTAATAACTGTTCTTGGAGAAAGGCCATTGATGTGTTTTCATTACTCAGAATAAAAAGAAAGCCAGAAAGAAAACAAGTGGTAGGACAGCCATTAGAAAATAACTATGAATAATTATAGAGTGGGGGTATGGAGAAGTCTAGGGAATTACTTCAGGGATATAATCATGAGCCTACATCCAGGCCAGTTACTGGTGGCTGAGAAGAGGATGTATCCAAGCAGGGTTTGAGGGCCCCTCTGGTTTGGGTCCATCTCCATCCAGTCTTGCATGAGCCAGCACCACCATCACTTAACCTGCTGTCCCTGGAGTCTCAGCAGGACCCCGAAATGCTTCACGCATTTCTGATCTTAGAGAACTCTGCAGACCTTCAGGGATGAGGCTCCATGCATGTGTCTGGGATGGGACAGAGACAGGACATTTTCCTTTCCCATCGGGGAAGCTGAGGCTCTAAGCTGCAGCCTGGATTAATTCGGTGAGGACCTAAATTGTCCTTTGAACAATACAACTGCTCCCTGTGGGTATTTAATGAAGGCAGCTGTACACAGGCATCCCACCAGCAGAAAGCTCTGCAAGAAATCAAGGTGTGATGGTCACAGGCAGGAGAGTTCTCCCTATTTAAAAGGACTATAAATAGTAATAGTCAGCACTTGCTATCCACAGATCCCAGAGTAGTTTGGATGTCCATGGGAACTTCTGCAGCGCCTCAGCAGAAGAGGCGGGCTGGTTTCTGAGAGCTCTTCAGAATCAGGCTATAGGGATAATGCTTCCTCATCCCTAGAAAGCCTCCAAACCTCCATACCCACTCCTGTCAATGGTGCAGCCAGACACCCCCCCATGGGACTCTCCATGACAATTACATCTCCCTGCCCTTCAGACAAGAGGGGTTTTGGTGTGTTCCTGATGGTAACATTGATTCCGACAAGAACATTTTCAGGCACATGGAATCACAAAAAGAGATGAAAAGCCTATATCCATCTTGGCTCATGCACAGAGCAGAAGGGAATCCAGAGTGGTTGAAAGATGAAAAAAGAAAAAATGAAATCAGCAAGGCTCCAAGAGGGTATTTTCATGCCAGCTCCCCAGGCGCTATGCAAAGGTTCAGGAACGAACGTGCACAGAGCAGGCGTGGAGGGAGGTCACAGTCAGGAGTCATCTCCTCGAGGTGAAGCACTCCTCACTGCTGTTCATGGGGCCAGCAGCAGGTACATGACCGCAGAGGCAAAGGACATCCCACCTCCACCCAACACACCCTGTAAGGGACTTCAAGATTCTCAGTCATCTCCAAATATATTTTCTACCTCGAATCATTATCCAAGTACTCAGAACATGTAAAACCTTACGCAGCCAGAAAGGAGTATCCGTCTTAGGACAACTCCTTCTTCTAGGAGATGCCCCTCTCCTGCCACAGCAACAATCTATCGTATTTCTGTGTCACCCATCACCATGGCACCCACATGCACAGCAAGGTGTCTAGAGAACTTGAGTCTATGCTAGAGAGACACAGCAACCCCCTGTATTTTATTGCACTACAAGGTAAATAATGAGCCAATACCTCCAGAAGACAGCAGGCTAGGGCATCTGTTCAAGTTTCCTAAAGACCATCTGAATTTATATTCTTTCTTTATTTACACTGCTTTTTCTCCTGGTTATTGATGATGTTTCTCATTTGTTTTTATTAGATGCAGGTGTTTTCTGCACTTCAGCTGGGAGCACTTTCCCTTTTCAGCCAATTTTAGATCTACTTTGTGTCTCAGTCACCTTTTGACTGTGATACTGGAGAGGCAGAAAAAGAGAGAAGGAGATACTGAGTTTTGCTGCCTCAGCAGATGTGTGTTAAAGTGTTTTAGTGATTCAGCCAGTGTGTCTGCCTGAGGCCAAAGGAGAGGCATTGTCTGAATCTAAAACAATTAATAAAAAAACAATGTGGGCAGCATGAAGCGGGGGAAGGTGGAGGTGGAAAGTGAGTGAATCACATGGATATTTCCAGCTTGCAGAGCACCTTGACAAGATCTCCAGCCACTTACAAAGACAGCCCTGTAAGTCCACCCTGTCCCCTCTGAGGCACAAAAGCCTCAGGCAATCCTGTTGCACAGATAAGGGAAATTGAAACTTCTTTTGCAACTCATCCCCAGTCATCCAGCATCTCTCCCCGGAGCCAGACTGCACTTTTCCAACGCCCCAGGGAAGCAGGAACATATGTGGCCTCATGGCCATGGCATGCATGGCCAGTGGGGCAGGAGATTCAACAGCCCCACTTGTTGCTGGGCCATGCCTGGTGCTGGGAGGAGCATTGAACTGTTTGCCCCACACTCGGGTCCTTGAGAGCCACCAAGAACACAATGACCTCTGTTCCAGCCAGGAAGGTACAAAGGGGAACCTCTGTTGTCTGCTCATGATGAAACATCTGTCTTTTCCCCGTTAGCAGAAGAAATTATTTTTGTCTGTGCTCAGGCAAGAGGAATTTGTCCCCTGAGCTATTTCTGCCTCTATCATTTAAACATCCAGTATAGCCTTTATGCTTCAGTCCTTGTGAGAGTCTCTGAGAAAGGACCTCCTGATGCCCAGGATCTGATGTCCCTCACTTACTGGATCCCCCCACTCTGCACCCCAAGCTGACCCATGTGGGCCACTGGGAGGTGGAGGCACCCCAGTCACCCGTCACCACTGGAAATCTTGGCAGCTGAGCCCTGATAATGTGAAACAGAGCCAACACAGCCCTGCAGAACACCCAGGCACTGATCTGGTGGGGGGAGACTCCATTTCTACATGCGGTTTAAAATTGATACCCCCATGAGGCATGTTAGAAAGCAAAACATTGATGCTGTCTTCACTGGAAGCATCGGTTGCTTTGTTTTTTTAATGACACAGAAAGCTGCTTGCAAAGAGATAATTTCATTCAGCCTAACCCTTGCTGGATATGGAAGGAAGTCCTTGGACGTGACTCTCTCGTACGTATCCAGTATGCCACCTAGCCCTCGCTAGCTCTACTACATCCACTGCTGCGGGATCCTGCTGGAAAGGGGCTCCCAGCGCGAAGCCGCAAACACTTGTTGGGGTTATCATCGCAAGCAAGAAGGCACTGTCCAAGGGAGGAACAAATATCTTGGGGAGAAATCACATTTTACTTTTGACACTCAACGCAGTCTCCATGCAAAGTGAAATACTGTGTCAATATCTGCACCTCCTGCTGGTGTTCATCTCTCCTTTCTGCACTTCTGTCTCAGACTTGTCCCGTCAGTTCTACTTCTGTTGCTTGTCGTTTTTCCCTCCAAGGATTGTAAAAGTATTGGGTTTTTCATTTTTTCAGAACGATGCTTCAGGCACCTGATTTCACAACTATTCAGTGGTTTTTAATGCTTGCTCATGAAAAAAAAAATAAATTATACATTCTCCTGTATAAGCATTATTTTGCTAATGAATTTCAGATCTACGAAAACTGGACAGTGGTTTCGGAGGGAGAAGAAAAAACTTCTCAGATACTTTTGTGTCTGTCATTCAGCTCTTAATCTTTCTAGATTGCCTGAACTTTTTTATGTTCTAAGTGCTTCCAAAACACACAGATTAGCCCAAACTGATTAAAGTATGTATTCCATCCTCTTTATCATACCCAGGAAAGTCCGTGCTTTTGCATATTACTGAGACTAACATCATGAAGCATAACATATCTGATAAGTTAAGAATAGTAACTGCTTTCCAAATATTTATTTCTCTTTTTGCAGCAGAGTTATATGTAACACATAGAGCCCACAGCAATGAAATACACTAGAAGACACTAATAGAAATGTTGTTTTCCTCTGAACGCTCTCTGTTCTTCTCACTACCTCGAAGAGAGCATGTCTTATAAACATAAAACATGATTGTGATCTCCCCTGGAAGAGCACAAGCCAGGAGAAATGTGATCTTTGTTAGCTGCAGGCTCTCCTACAGCTCACGGCCAGCCGTACGCTGCACACTGTCCTGTGGCTGTCTTATGTTGCCAGGGTAAGAATAGTTTTTTGGTGTCAGCAGAAGATGCCATAAAGACAGACCTTGTGAAGAGCATGGGGAGAGCACAGACCAGGGGGTCATCTGCAGCTCCATCCCAACTGCTGGCCTCAGTGGTTCAGTACAGGTGGCAGCCCTAAGATCCCCATGGCTGAGACTACTTCCATAAAATGGGGGTAAACCTGCCAAGAGGGCACCTCTCATGGCTAAAATATTGTCATTTTCTGGCTGAGGATACGACTCAGTTTCCAGGCAAGCTTTTGTGGATGAATGTCCTCGCAGCACAGCACGGGAGTGAAATGAGGGAGGCTGCAAGACAACTTCACATGACCTCGGTTTTGGCCCAAGAGAAATTTCCCGGACAGCCCTAAGTTAGAGCAGCTTCCCCTGGGATCCCTCGCAGGATCTCTGCCCCGTGGCAATCCAGCCGTGCCCAAGCCTCCCATGCCAGGGCTTGCAGCTGGGCTTGATGGAGGCAGTTCTCTACATGCCTCACCATTTTGTGTCTCGCAGGTAGGAGTGGGAGTGAAACCTCTCCTCCACCCCTCAGATACTCTCACTGTCTCTGTAGCAGGTATTAATACGGGGCACTCTGTTTCTTACAGGGTGGATGAGAGAACGAGGAAAGCCATTTTTCTCCTGCCCTAAGCCCTCTCACAAAGTGCTTCCAGATCTCCAGGTGAACAGTGCTCACTCTCTGCCTGATGCTATTTTCTGCAAAGCACCCATTCAGACCAGTGGCAGATTCTCATAAAAACAGCGGCAGGATGCAATTAATATGCTGTAAAAGCCCTAAGTGTCAACTAGAGAAATCATTTTAAAGCACTTCAAGATAAAACCCCTGGGGAGCGCTTTTCTTACCTTAAAGGTGCCTTTTTTTTTTTTTTTTTCTGTTAACTGTGATCTAAGCAGAGATTCAAGCAGTAATAAATAAAATCTCTGGAAAAACTCTTGGCAGAAAGAAAAGCAAAAAAACACCAAACCAAACTTAGAAATGTTGTTTTCTTTTTTCAAGGGCAAGGGGTAAGGACAGGCGGAATTTCATGTTTACTACTGAGTCCACATGGAGTAGAAAGGCAGTAAAACAAGGAACACCTGAGAGGTGCAAAGAAAGCCTTAAGCTGGAAATTTTGGAGAAGAAGGAGTTAATGCTTTTAAGCAACCATCCGTCCTCTTACCATAGATAAGGGTGCATTCTAGTGGCAAAATCCATGCAATGCAGCTGCACAGATGACTGATCTAAAAAGAAACCTGGGGAATATGAAGCTTTGGAGGAGTGTGTGCCTGTGTGGAAGGGGGGTTGACTTGACTCGCACATAAGCCTCACTCAGAATTAGCTGATCCCTTTGAATTTCTCACTGCCCTGGTAGATGCCCCCATGCTCAAGCTCCTGAGCAGACTCCCACCCTTGGCTCCGCTCACCCCCCTGCTCCAGGTGTAAGCCCTGAGCACAGCTGCGGGGGCTGTACACCCCACTTTTGGAGATTCCCTCCCCTACGCCTCCAGCTTCCCTGCTCCTAGAGATGAATGAGAACTAAGGGAGGCAAGTGAGAAGGACCAGGGCCGGGAGAACTGTAACCCTGAGGAATGCAGCGGTGGAACAAAAGACAACAAACCCCAGGCTGCCCAGGACAGGGGATGAGCACTGCAAAGCGCTTTTTTTTTT
>VWZN01010897.1:284641-308048 GCA_013396955.1 Regulus satrapa | reverse complement strand
GCCGCGATGCTGCTGCGGCTCCTGGTGCTCCTGGGCGCCTGCCCGGGGCTGTCGCGGTGCCTGGGCTCCTTCGTGCAGTGCGAGCCCTGCGATGCCAAGGCGCTGTCGCTGTGCCCGCCGCCGCCGCTGGGCTGCGAGCTGGTGAAGGAGCCGGGCTGCGGCTGCTGCCTCACCTGCGCCCTGCCCGCCGGGCAGCCCTGCGGCGTCTACACCGAGCGCTGCGCCCGCGGGCTGCGCTGCCTCCCGCGCCAGGGCGAGGAGAAGCCGCTGCACGCCCTGCTGCACGGCACCGCCGTCTGCCTCAGCGAGAAGAGCTACCGCGAGCAAGCCAAGGCCGGTGAGTGACCCCGATCCTCCATCCGCTGCTCTCCCGGATGCTTATCCGCCTTGCCGGCTCCTTTTCCATCTTTGCGCCTGCTTTTTCCACCCCACCGCCAGCTCCCGGCTGCGTTTTCCCTCGTTCCGGGTGCTCTTCCATGACCCTCCGCTTGCTTTTCCGTCTTTCCGGCTCCCTTTCCATCTTTCCGCTTGCTTTTCTGCTCCCTCCCACTGGCTGCTCTTCCCTGCCCCCGCCGCCGCTTTCCCATCTCGCCGGCTGCTTTTCCATCTTCCCAGGTGCCGTTCCATGCCCCCACTAGCTTTGCCGCCTTCCCGGCCGGCTACTTTTCCATCTTTCCGCCTGGTTTTCCATCCGCCCTCCCCCCCCTCCCCCGCCGTGTGCTGTTTCGCCTTCCCGGCTCCTCCATTCCCCTGCACCACCACCAGCTGCTTTTCCATCTTTGTGGCTACTTTTCTGCCTTTCTGCCCGACTTTTCTCTTTCTCTCACACAATTACACACCCTGGTTGCTGTTTAATCTTTCTAGCTACTTCCCCATTCTCTCTCCTCCCCACCCCCTCCACGAGCAACTTTTCCAAGCCCCGCTTGCTTTTCCATCTTTTCTGTCTGCTTCTCCGCCATCACCGCTTCTCCAGCTGCTCTTTCACCTCCCTATTGCTTTTCCACCTTTCCAGCTACTTTCACATCTTTCTAGCTGTTCTTCCACCCACACCCACCGTTGCTTTTCCATCTTTGTGGGTACTTTTCCACCCGGTAACTGTTCTTCCATGCCCCCTGCCACTTTTCCCATCCTTCTTTCCATCTGTGCTCTGGTCAAACCTCCTGTTGCATCATCTCACAGCCTTCCCCCACCCTGCCTTCCATCATCGCCCCTTGATTGTCCCATCTCCAATGTACGGGTTTTCTTTTTCCCTCTTCCCAGATGCACCCTTTTAGTCACAACTGCGACCCAGTCCTTCCCCAGTTGCATCCTTTACATCTTTCCTGCATCTCTGTCTTCAACCCTCTCCCTGACAACTTTCTATCACCAAATCCTCCACCTTGCTCTGGGGCCCACACTGATCTCTGCAGAGGGGAGTACAGAGGAGAGCTGGGCATCTCCCTTCAACCACCAGCCCCATTCCCAAAGTCCTCAGCCAACCCCAGGTTTGTTGCTCTGCCTCACACTTCCTCCTTGGAATCACTACAGCCCGCTCTTCCTGTCTGCCTGCTGCTGGATATCTTTGTTGGGTGATGGGTTTAGCTCAGGGAGATGAAGAGAGCAGGTGCATTTGGGACAGGATATGCATTTGCAAAAAATAGTGGTGGTGTGGCTAATAACAGGCAAGAACAGGTTAAAAGCAAACATGAAGGTGAGCATGGCAGCACCAGTAGAAGGCCAAGCTTCTGAAATGTTTGCACCTTGCACGTGACAGAAGCATGAAAGAAAGTGCTCCTTCATTTTGACACTCATTTCACTCCATTTCTGAATCCTGTAGCTCATGTTAGGACAGATTCCTTATATTCCTCCACTATTTCTGCCATGGTGTGAAGGGGAGGTAGGGAGGGTGTTTGTATGTCCAGGGGACCACTTGGCAAAAGAACCCCAAAAAGCAAAAACCAGAAACCCTCACTTTTTTTTGGTCCATGAAACAGTAATTTCTACTTGTTAGCAAGCATCTGCTTAAACCCATGCAACAGGAATCCATTTCTCCTTTCTATCACCTAATAAATCGTGATGCTTTTATTATTTTTCCCTTTGCTGCTTGCAGGCAATGGTTGCGTTGCTACGCACCATCCTTCACAGCAAAACCATATTCTCCGTGTAATAACTTCCCCCCCTCCCTCGAATGACATCAGATGTCCAAACTCCCTTTAATCAGCCAGAAACAGCAAAGCTGAGCTTGGCTTTTTGAAGGGCAGCTGTAAGGGATGAGGTTTGGGAGCCGACCTGCGCAGGGAGCAGAGGGTGAGGCCAGGGGCCACGCTCCTGCCGTGGCGCTCGGGAAGCTGGGCAGTAACCACTGTCAGCAGAGACAGGCAAAGCATCCCGGAGTGCATCTTCCTGGTGTTTATTTACTCTGCACACGTGTGTGCGTGGCCAGGGGCAGGCAGCGTGGTCGGGAAGGCAAAGCCATGCAGCTGAAACCCAGCAGGAGAGCAGGGCCCATCCCCGCGCCTGTGCTGAGGGCGCCCCATACAGACACCTGAAAAAGCTTTGGCGCTTGGCTCCCAGGATGAATATCCTTCCGTTTCACCTGCCTCGCACTTCCCAAAGAAACTGGACCTTTAGCAGGTGCTTTGTGTGAAAACTTTAGCCAAGTCCTTCGTAATTCCACTGCTTTTGCTTTTCTTGGGATGGGGAACACCCCTTGAATGAACAAGGAGAGGGACAGGAAAGCGGGTTTGTCATGCAAACCAACCCCCTGGCAGTACCTGCACTTCCAGTTTGGACTCCCCAAGTGCCGCAGGGGCCTCTTTTCGACAGGTTTTGTTTGCAGAGAGCAGATGAGCCCGGATTGGAAAGGCTGCTAGCCACAGGAGACCAGCAGGCTCCTCTTGAGATTTATGCAATTGCAAAAAAAAGAAATAAAAAATAAATCAGGAATTCCTGAGGATGGGAGAGGGGAAAAAAATGTTACTTGGCATTCGATTGGTAGCATGTGAGAACAAAGTATATTTTCATAGGCATGTTTCTAAGCAACAGGGCAAGAAAAGAAATGAAGTTTGACTTGAACTTTCTGGCCTCTGCCAGTTTGGCCAGCAGCACAGGGACCGTGCACTGGGGAAGCTGGCCTGGCCCTGCCATCTATCAATGACCAAAATTGGCCCTGATCTGCAAACTGCTGAGAAAAAATCAGCACCCTGCAAAATAAACTATGTGACAGTGGTGAAGACTAGATCAAACTTAATTTCTATCTATTTCTGCCCTCGTGCTGGCCAAGTTTAAAATTGCAGATGCTCTTCTCCCTATGGGCAAGGTAGAAATGCATTAAGCAGCACTGCAAGAGCCAGAGCCTGGGAGGCCAGGCTTGGCTGTCCTGTAGAGCAGATGTCTTGCCCGGGGACAAGATGCTCGCAGGTACCATGCCTCAGTTTCCTCGTATGTATGCTGGGCACAGTGGTACTGAGGAATGCTAGAGCAGAATGTCCTCCTGGTTTGTTCAGAGGTCTGAAATGAAAACAAGTGTGGGATTAAAGAGCCTTAGTAGGACTTGTTTTAAGTAGATGGTACTGACAGGATGATCCCTGTAGTCCTTCCTCCCACAACAGTCAGACACTGTCCTTTACTTGAAAGCCAAGTATCACGTCTGCAATTGACTGTTCCTGGTAAAAAAACATGAATGAGCTTCATTTATGGCAGAGGCTGCAGGATTCTGGGTTTTCTCTGTTTTGTTTAGGTTTCCTTTGAAATATACCTCGTCTTTCCATTTTTCTCCCCTGTGCTCCTGCCAGACTTCCTCCTGCTGAGACAGCAAGGTCAGGCTGAGCACCAGAGAGCGGAGGGCACAGATTGGAGCCTGCTGCCCTAAAAAGGCTCATGGAAAAACAAAGGTTGTCAAATATTTCCTTCTCTCTCATTCCTGCTCTCTTTCTAGAAAGCGAGCAAGACTTGGCAAGTTTCCTCATGAAACCGTGAGCCAATGATAACCAGGAGGGGAAAGGGGGGGAGTTTGCAGAATTAGCCCTAAGAAAATCATCTTTGCTGCGTCAGCTGAAAAGTGGAGGAGGAGGAGTGCAGCCAAGCCCAAATTTCTTGCAGCTTGTGTTTGGTGCAGTCCTTTCTTGCTCCCCAACATATTTCCCCGCACCCCATTCCTCCTTCCCCTACTCACCTGCTCTGCATTTGGGGATGCAGGGCTTCAGAGGTGAGCAAAGGGAAGGTGGGCAGCTCCATGCCAAGGTCCAGACTGGGGATGAGGGTTAGGGCAGGAATCATGGGATCAGAGCGCTGGGGATGCGCTGGCTTGTGCACATGTCACTCAGGGAGGGACCTGGCTGGTGCGAGCAGCAGCTCTGAGCTGTCAAGGTAAAAGCTAGTATCAACAGGCCTGCAAAACCTCAGACACAAAACAGGAAAATCTCCATTTTTCTTTTGATCTGGAATTTCAATAGCAATATATTAAAAAAAAAAAAAAAAAGGCGAAGAGAGTGAAATCATCAGGTGCCAGCAGGAGAGCTGGGTTTCCGCGGGGTGTGTGTGTGTGTATGTGTACGGGGGAGGAAGGGATGGGGTGGTTCAAACAGGAAAGGAGGGGCCTTGGCTGGAAGGATTTTTCAGCAGCCCGGTTTCTAAGGAAGGAGAGAGAATATTAAGTAGTTGATCCAAATGAAATTCCTGCCGAGTGCCAGCAGAGTTCACCGGAGAAAAGACGTGGCTCTGTGCGTGCGTGCGTGCGTGCATGAGCGGGCCCCGAGCTTCCACACAGCCCTGGAGCCTTTCCAGGTCAGTGCAGGGAGCCCCTCCAGAGCTCGCACCACCACAGTGGAGAGCAGGGGCTGGTCTCAACCGGTAGCCTCTGCAAACTTGAGGGGTGCTGGAGGAGGCCATTGTGCCTCCTTGTGTCACACTTTAGCAGCAGCAGCAGCATCCTGAGCCCAGATGATCGTCGCGGCTTTGGCACGTCAGTGACATGAGCACAGTCATGTGCGACTGGAAGCGCTTGGCTGACTGCGGGGTGTCCCCTCACGCTTGACAAAAGAGGGTAGGAAAGACTGGGTGCCCTCTGTGCCAGCTTCAAGACATCCCTCAGTGTCTTCTGTCACTTGGATTGTCACACGTGTCAGGGCAAAGGGGGAGGAAGAGGAGGAGAGGCGGCCGCGGGCGCTGCCGCACACGGAGCGTGGTGCTCTGCTTCCTCCTAACGACCGCTGGAAGCTCTGCCCGCCCGGCCCAGGGAGGCGCAGATGCAGGAGCAGTTGCTGGAGCATTTCCCAAAACTCTTCAAGCAGCCTGAAAATCCTGGGAGCAGCCTGGGAAGGGTGGCAGGAACCTCAATCCCTCTGGGGCTTGCTGTCTTCCTCTCAGCTGGGTGTGCTGCTAAGAAGAGTTGTAGCTCTCCCTGTGCTAGATCACAGGGCAGATAAAAGCACTCATGGCACAGCAAATCCTGCCCTATTATGTTTTTTTTATTTTTCCTTTTTAACCAAAGCACTTAGTACTGCAAATTCAAGGCCAGACATAAGTGGAGAATTTGGCTGGAACACACCTGCCCTTCAATTGTGGGCTGCAGAGCAGCAGGATTAATATGCACAGGGAAGATATGCGTGTGAGCATATGCACACATGTACCCATGTTCACACGCCCACACACGCCTGCATAAACATTTAATGTGTGCAAGCACACACACGGAGCATTCTTGTATCTGGAGGCAGAACGGTTTCCAGGCAGCACACACAAACCTCTCTTAGATGCAGGGGTTCTGGTTGGGGCTGGTACATCGTATTTTGCCATGAAGATCAGATACTGGCGTGCAGATCAGCCTACCCTGTCCTCCCACTGAGGGCTCAGAAATGAGATGCACCAGGTGAGCATATCAAACAATGGGAGGTGAGAAAGGAGATAGATGCAAGATCTATCCTCCTCTCAGCCAGCTGTGTGGATCCAAACTCACTCCCTGTGCTTGGAGGTGGCTTGTGTTTTCTGGCTAGACAGAGATAATACACTGAGAGATTTCTTGAGGGCAAATTTTCCCATGTCAAACAAGCGAATTCTCCACAGCGAAGGTGTGAAGTTGTGACTTGCAGAGGACAGTCAGTCCACCTACCAGTGCAGTGGTGCCTGGTGTCGTAGGTGGGAGGAGATAGTGTCAGGAGCACTGAGGTCTCTGGGATCCTGCAAACTTCCCCATGCCCAGACAGCAACAACTCGCCTTCAGGAAGGTGTGAAAGAAGAACTGAATTGGGAAAGCATGGCACATTTGCTGAAACGTAGCAGCTGAGGGCAGTAGAAACAA
Source organism: Regulus satrapa (assembly GCA_013396955.1). Lineage (NCBI taxonomy): Eukaryota > Metazoa > Chordata > Aves > Passeriformes > Regulidae > Regulus > Regulus satrapa. The sequence continues at coordinate 301,774 of VWZN01010897.1, read as the reverse complement.
TCTCCAGCACTGAGCAGAGAAAGCTACAGGACCCAAAGACATGATGCATACAAAGGTCAGAGATGATCCAGAGATCATCTTTGGCCTTTGTGAACTCACTGGCAGCCAGCCTGATAACCACCTAGTCATTATAAGGAGGATTTCTACAGGGAAAAAGCAGGTATTATCTGTTTATAATCAGGACAGAAATAGCCAAAAGTATGAGGAGGCTCTGCTGGTGAGAAGGAGAGGGATGCCCGACCACCCCCCATGCTGGAATCCCCTAAGACTGGGTCCAGTGAGCATGAGCCTCCACACTGGGTCTCCCCAGGGCAATACATAGGGCAAGGACATGGAGTAGAGCAACAATTGTGCCAGCACTCCTAGATCCTGGGGCTGCCCACTGAAGATCACTGGGCATAGTTCATGATTCATGCCTCAGGTCATCCTGGAAGGTCCCATCATATCTGGTGACATCCCCCATCCCCTCACTACTCAACCCCCACCGTGTGTTCCTTCAGCTGTATAGTCAAGGCAACTCTCAGCAAGATGTTGTTTTTGAGGTGGCTCTTTGATGCTGGTGATCTGAGGGGACCTCTTAGTGTTCATGTCAATCCACTGCTTGAAGTTGATCCCAGCAGGAGCCAGCATAACGTGTTTGCAGAGATTTGGGACTCTTGGTGATTTGATGTGGGCAAATGTGCTCTCAAGGAGCCCATTCCTCAGCATGTTTGGGTCAGTCTTCTGTCTATGATGTTTCCAGGACTAATGTGAGAGAGAGACTCTGGTCAACAGATAAAACTTTGAGGAGGCATGTTAAATTTATGCTTGTGGAGCAAGTGGGCATTTCCTGTGTGCACGTACACAAGGTCTTGCTCTCATTATTGCCCTTATTCTCCAGACCACTCCAATATTCCCATCATTTTTTATTGTAGCTTCACCCTGGTGGTACTATCTCTTCCATGGAGAATGTGGGAACGGGGGCTCAGTATCTCCCATGGCAAACTGGCACTGGCACGCTGTTCCCTGTTAACCTGGCAGGCCTTGATCCTGCAGGGTGCTGAGCACCTTTCCTCTAGGGCCAGAGACTCAAAGGCTTTTGAGCACCTCTCCCCTCAATGGGAACCAGCTGCCTCAGTCCTCGAAGGACTGGGGGGCCAAAGCAAAGGCTCTGCTAGAGTTGGAGAGCTCTTTGCAGCTTTGAGCCTCGAGGGCTGTTGTTGCAGTTTGGTTTGTTTGCTTGTTGGATGGACACAGATGGCTTGATGATGGAGATAATTGTTATGTTGATGGAGATGAGTTGTCTGGTTGCTATTTAAGGGCAAGAAAGTAATCCTGACAGATACTTAGGGAAATGATTGCCTAGCTAAACAGAAGAAGGAATGTTTCTTAAAGGTAACTTTGGGGCCAAAGTTGGCCAATATTAATAGTTCTTTTTTGTAGAAATATTTTCTTTTTTCCAAATGCAGATGGGATTCATCAGAGGACAATTAAATCAACAGAGCCATTTATTATTCATGCTTAAGATATCAGATGTTATGTGTTAGACTAATGATGAAAATCTGTAATTAAATAAGCCAGTGAAAACTATGGAACTTGGCTTTCACTTCCTAATTTAAAGGAAATGCTGAAAAAGAAGAAAAGTTTTACTAGAGCAGAACTGCATATCTTATACCTGTCCAGCAGTCAATTATACTGCTGCCACAGCTACATATATGTCTTAAGATATTTTATCTAAGTACATGTGACATACAATCATTGCTCTTATTTGTGCATCCTTCTTTACTCATGAAATAGTAGGTGTACATGAAATTTTGCTGCATCATTTCATAACCATTTCAGTGGCCAGTTATTTGGTTTTGTAAAAGCAGCAGTGGCCTGAAGTTGCAGGAGAAACAACAAAGTGCAACAAGGATTTTGTCATTCCAGAAAGGCTCCAGACCTGTCGCAAGGGGTGATCAGTTATCTTTCATGGAATTTCAGACTCCAAAATGGAGACCTATACCCTTTTGTCCATCAGGACACCCGTGGGGATTTTTTAACATTCAAAAGCGTCTTTGCATTGTGTTGGACCAAAAGAAATTGCTAATGTATGGAGTGGGACAGGGTGGAAAAATGGCTAAGAGAGACAAGAGTCATCCATTAGGATCAAGCTTGGGCAAAATTCTCCTTATCATCGTTGTCAGAGTGTGAATGTCAAGCTTCTGGTAGTTTTTTTGTGGTGCTACTTAGGTGGACTGAGAGATTAAATAACATCTAGGCCTACTGCAGGCAAAGGCTTTCTGAGAGAAGGAGCCATTAAGACAGGAGTCCTGAGGGCAGAGGTTGGAAATTTCATCCCTCAGAGGTGGTAATAGTCAGGATGGATGGTACATGTGATGATGTGTCATCTGGTGCTGACACAGAGTTAAGCAATGGATGATCTCACACAGCTTCTCCATCTGGTTTAAGGTAAAACTGTGAAAGGCTGAAGGCCTAGAAGTTAATCCAGGCTAGGCTGGAGTTTGCAGTCACAGCTGCACACCTGAAATACTTTTGGTGTTGTAACAGTTCTTGTCCATCACCTGACACAGGTGCTTCTCCACACTCCACCTTGATGGGCCTTTTCCTCTCTCTTTGAGGTGAGCAAGGGGTTTGGCTTTCTTGGCTGTTGAAGTTCCTGACTGCTGTTGAGGCCAACAGGGACCCTCAGTAACCATCTGTGGGGATAGATCTTGGGATGGAGACCTCCAGCTTCTGTCAGGAACAACCTTTTCCAGATACAGTTTCAGTAGGACAGTTGTTAAAACTTCTGCTCAGCATGAAACAAAGTCAAATTCAAAACCCTGTCCAAAAGGCAAAAGCCACCTCCATCCATAAGCAGGCCAGAGAGCTTAGTGTAACCTATAGTTATGCATTTTTGGTAGGACATCCTTTTCTCAGGATGCTCTCATTTAATACAGGATTTTCCTCTTAATTTCATACTGTTCCTAAGGAAAAAAGTTACAGTATCCATACTGACATCCCAGCTCTTGCTAGCCACCAGCAGCACTCTTTTGGTTATGGGTCAGCTTCTAAGCCTTCTTAGCACCTGACTCTACTATGATTAGTAATACTTGGGTTTCAGAAACCAGAAACAGCATCAGTATCCTGGCAGCCCCTGCTTTTAACTCCAGGTTTCTTGATATCTCATGTGTACTGATACCACTCCTCACCTGAGTTTTAAAGACAAGTCCCACATAGTTCATGAGGGCAAATTACTTACTCTTTCTTCCTAGTTACACTTCTTTCACTGCTGATCTTGTGCTACCTGCATCCAAAAAGTCCCCCTGCCTTCTTCTTTTTCATGCAGTAATGAGAGTTGATGGATGCTTTTAGGGTTTCAACCCATCGGATTTCCTTTATTTTTGTGGGCAGAGGAAGATTTTTTCCAAGTCATCTCTGGTGGCCAGATGATCAAACAACCTTTTCTTTCATTCAGAAAACTTTAAAGCATGTATGTTCTCATCTTTTTGTCAAATAAGCCCCGTGGAGAAACTGCTGGTTAACAATTCAATGATGCCTTTCAGGAGCTAATCCGGATTTCCCTCACTCTTACTGTCAGTTAGGCAGAGATTGTAATGCAGTCTTCTGAGTTTTCCTTTTTTAATCTTTTCTGCTCATAGTTTCTTGGCAGCTTGGTATAGGTTTTGCCTCCTTTATTGCAACCAATGACATCTGCCACTAGGGTGGATTTATTGGAAAAGATGTGAGACTAAGAAAGGCTGAATTACCTCATCCTTTCCAGGAAGGAAGAATATGTCTTGGTCACTCTGATATGGAAAGCTTATTTTTTTTTTTTTAGATTTCTGTGGGTCATAATTCAGCTCTCAACTTCTTCTGCAGTTTCAGCATATGGAATGAAGAACATCTGCAGTCTCCAGATGATGTGAAGGAAATACCGTTTATCTTCCTATCATCAGTGCATCAGCAACAGGAGCTTCTTGATATAAATCTAGTCCTGCAATACTTCCTTCCCCTCCACTTGCCAGTTCAGTTCTCTGGAAGATAACTTTGTTCAGGAAATGTCAGGTTGATATAAGCAGCTATCTAGCAACAGAGTGCCTGCAATTTTGCAAGATGGTGCACATCACCATCATTTAATTGAAATGGATGGATGTTTGCTCATCTTCTTACCAGAGGGTGAAACTCTAGAAAGTCTCCCAATTCTTTTATTGGTTAGACATTTTGGGTTCTCTCTTGAACAGAAATCACTGTCATGAGAACCCAGAGTCTCTGGCTATGCTGTCTGTTGACTCAGACCCTCCTCACCCGGTCTTGGTGTGTCTTGTATGTACATTGCAAACTCCTACACCTGCATGGACAACTGATTGTAAACAGATTTGGGAAGTCCTTGGAAAGAGACAAAGACAACACCTCCCATTGAGCCACAGTCTTTATTTTTACATCTCAAGGCAGCACCAGTCTAGCCCACCAGCTGGTGCCCAGGCTTGGCTCTTCCAGCTAACCATGGATGCTTGGAGACTGCTGAACTAACAGCGAGCAATGCATAGGGAAGGAGCTTCCATCATTAAGCTCCCCATATCCAAACTTACTTTTCTTCTTGCTCAACAGAGCTGCTCTCAGGGAGTTTTATTTTGTGACTGCAATAAGGAAGGGTAACTCTGGAAAGTACCATCTGGCGCACAGCAACACAGATCCTTCCTTCAGCTTCCAGTTCCCATAGCTGTACCTCTCCCACCTCCATGGCATTTGCTGGCACTGCGAAGTCGTGCTGACCCAGAGATCCACTCCTACAGATTAGGTCCTGCACTTCCAGAGCAGACCAAAACATCATCTGGTTCCCTTGAGAGCTCCTTTCCCACATGCTGAGCTGCATTTCTCCCCCATCCAGCTCTGTATGAGGACAGCGAGGTCATCAGGATGATGATCTCCCTTTCCCATGAATGCTGTGTGAACCTGGGGGCAGCCCAAGCACCTGATATTCACGCTCTGCAGGTGAGCCCTGGCTGATACAGCAGAATCTGCATCCGCAGGTTTCTGCTGAGGAGACATTAATCACCTGAGGAAGAGCTGGTCTTCCAGGCTAATCTTGGTCTAGAGCTTGGTCTTCCAAGCCCAAACAATAACTTGGGGGGAAAAAAAAACCAGCCACATCCAGAATAGCATATCCCTCTGCCATCAGTGCCTGTTCTCTTTCTCTGAAGTTCTTTAGGTATTCCTGAGCTGTTCCCAAGTGTCCTCCTGGCTCTCGTCTTAAATAAAGAAAATGGAGATAAGTCCTAGCCTTCCAAGCCAACTCTCTGGATGCTTTTCCATCTCTTCTCTGAGCTTGGCCTTACTGATCCCTATCCCTCCCTTAAAAGGTGTCTCAGTGGAACAAGGGAGTGAGGTCTCATTAACTTCCACCATGTTATCACAGGGGTATAAGACACTGGAATACCCTGGAACCCCTCTTCAAAAGCTTGTGTGGCTTTTGAGCCATGGACTGATTGGATTCTGGTCATCCGTCTTTGGTAGGTGACTGGGTGGGATGGGGCAGTGTGGGTGTTTCTGAGAGCACTTACAGTGCTTTGACTGCTAAAGACTTCCTTCCACACTCTGCAAATCACAAAAGTGTTTTGCTGCCTTTGGCAGCTGTTGAAGTTCCTAATTCCCAGGGAAGGAAATAGGGTCTGAGTTTTCATACTACTACTACTACTCCAGTGTCTGCAAAACAGCTTGGCCCATGAGAACTACATCACAGGCTGCAAGGGACCAAGACTGAAGAGGTGGTGGGAGTTACCTTTCTTAACTTAAGTCCTTTGGGGGCCTAAGTGTATCACTGGAGTCACAGGAGAGGAGACTGGACTTTCGTTCCACCCTAAAATCATCACCCAAGCCAAATGATGGGGCTGGTCACAATCTGGAGGGTGCAGCCTCTCTGCAATGACTTACACATGGAGTTGGGCCATCCAGAACATTTCAGTGTTAGCATTAGGGTGTTATGTGACACAGATTTGTGTTATGTGTCTGTTGCACATTGCTGAGACTTGTGGGAGGTGGGGTGGCAGTCCCAGCAGGGCTGCTGTAATTCTGTCCTTCTTGGTGTGTGGTGTCTCCTCTGAGCCTCTCATCACCTGCAAGCATTACCAGCACGCTCCCTCGCCAGTCCCTACCAGATAGACTGCACCGGCCTGGTGCCAAGACCCCACCAAAGCACAAAAGTTCGTTCAAAGTCCAAGGCACATTGCAGCTGGCTCTTCGGCAGACAACACCCTGGGCTAGTGGAGGGACTGGCTGGAGCCTCCATCCCCAGCCCTGGCTGCTCTGCCTCCAGTGGGTGCCAGATGGCCTCGGGCTGGGCTCACTGAGCTCACTGCCTGACCTCACCAGGGCGGTGGTCTCAGCAGTGACCCCAGCCCAGGCACAGTGCCTGGGCCACTCCACTGACCACCCCAGCAGGGCTGGGGGCCGGTCACCACCACGCTGGGGGCTGTGCCTGGGACAGGAATGTAAGTGAGCTGTTCTGCATTAGGCGGGTGAAAGCTCCTGGGCTTCTGCCTGGGCTGAGTCTGGTGGCCTCTGGGGAGCTCAGGAATGCTTTTACTCAGTTGTACTTTTCAGCTGCCAAAGGGTGCGAGATGAGATGAATCTCCTCTGTTTGCATCCCTTCCTTGCCTGCATTATCCCTTCCTTGCCTGCATCTTGAGAATGCAAACACAGTGGCTGTCTTTGTGTGCTGACCAGGAAGGAGGAATTTTTATTTTCCCATGATGGTCACAGGTGCAAGTCCAGATCAAGGAGGTACTTCCTGTACCAGGAAGTTTTGGTGTAGGTCAAGCATGTCCCCTCCTCTGGAGCGGCAACAACTGGGAAGGGCAGCTGGGGAAAATAATCAGGGTTTTTACCAGCCTGGTACCTAAGAACAGAATTCCAATGAGCACCTCTGAACAGAGATGGCTGTGTTTGGGGAAGAGGAAGGACTGGGCAAATTCTCAAAGTCTCCACGAGTGACACTTGTGTTGTTCCTGTGCTAGAGGTTTAACTGAGATCCCCATTAAGTCATTCTCCAACACCTTCCTGCTTAAGTGGTGTATTATGTTAGTGCCTATGCTGCAAATAATTATGATCATGATAATAATCAAGAGGGCTGTTTAGCAGGGTTGTGCTGTGGTTGTGCATGTACTTCTTAGGTGTATGTGGCTTTTGGGGGTGGTGCTGAACAGGACAGCAAGTCCTCTAGCAGTGGGCTGTGGCTGTAATAAGCACGGTTCATTAGGAGCAGCAGTCAATAGATCCCTTCTCCAGAAACCAATGAAAAAGTGTTACAAAAATTCAAGCCTCCCAGCCATTTGGAAAAAGTTTTGTGCTGCACTTTGTAATGTCAGTAGGCAGGGATGCAGTGTTCCCACACACTCTGCTCCCCCATGTGAGTGCACCCACCACCTTACTGGGACCTCACACGGGTCCAAAGCATCTGAAAACCAGGAGCACCAGGTTGGGTTTTGATGGGTAGTCTGCTCTGGGTGGTATCTCTTAAGGAGAGCAAGCAGCCAGAGCAGACTACCCATCTCCAGACAGGAGCAATTTGTGGCTTCCCAGAAACAGTACCTGGTATTTTGCTACTCCCTTTCCCTTCTGCAAGGAATGTTTGAAAATGTTCTCTTTTTAGGGCGCTTCTTCTGGCTAGCCTGGAGTGGGGAGAAGACGCTGTACCTCAGTCCAGGGCACAGAACAGCCCATGCTCTGCTGTGGGTATTTTCTGCCTCCCAGGGCTCATGGATTAAGACATCAAAAACATCACAGTCCTTTTGGCCTGGTCTGGGTCAAGAGGCTTTCCAGATGTTTGCCCCTCTTTCCCTGGGCAACATAGATCAGACTAGATATGAAGCCATGGGGTAGCCCTGAATTGAGTTCAGTAAGCTTACTTGGCTATAGGGTCAACATCCCTCTGAAGTGGCTACAGCCCATGTGCCACCTCCAAGCTAGCCAGGCATCCTCAGCTTGGCTAGCAATGTCATTCTTTTGTGTCGTTTTTCTCTACCAGTAAGCTTGGGACCTGTACTGGGAGGTGATCTCTTCTATGAGTTGTGGGGAGAAGGAATTGAGCTGTGCAAGCCACCCACCTCCTGCTTCCCACTGTCCCTCATCTGGTGATATTGCTGCCTCATATCCTTCCTGCCCATGCCCTAAGCCCACAGGGATGCAGTGTGCTTTGTTCATGCCTTGTGCCCCCAGAGAGGCAGCTCTGCCTTTGCAGGTGGCCACGAGGCTGGCAGGCATATGGCAGTAGGTGGGAAGGGGCTGTGTGGCAGGCCAGAACCTGACAGTGAGGGAGGAGGAACTCCAGCCTGAACTCCATCCTGAGTCTTCGCCACAAGTAGGACTCGTGGGGAAACTGAGCATTGCTCCTGCCAGCATCTCCTCGGGCATGGAGGCACAGTGGTGCCAAATGCTGCCTGCCATGAGCCAGCCTGGGGCAAGACAGAGGCTGAGCAGGTGGGTGCGGGAGCTCTGGAGATGCTGATGTGAGGTGTCTGGTCTGTGATGGCAGTGGGCAGCTGCAGGGTGAGATGGATGGGCCAGCCAGGAAGAGAAGGGAGGGGCTGCATGGGTGCTGCATGCCCCGACTCTGCCTCTCCTTCTCCTCTTGGCACTGGGAAGACCCCTTACCAGCTGCCCAGAGCTTGTCAGGAGTTTCTGTCAGAGACGTCTGCCCTTCAGTTTGTCAAAAATTGGCTTGTTGGAAGAAGGGGTTGTGTCAGCCTTGTTGTTGAAGGAAATTGAAGAGGATGGAGGAAAGGGATCCCTTCAAGGCATCCATGGAGTTATCACTGGGATATAAAGACCCAAACTAGATACCCTGTGCTGAGTCACAGATGAAGGAGGCCCATCACTTCTATCCCTTGCTGTATGACATCCCAAGCGTATGTTCCCACTTGAGGGGGAACACAAGCATGACAGGGAAAGTGAATAGGGTCAGTTCAAGGTGCTATTTCAGCCCTGGAGAAAGCACTGGACTCGGGCTGGGAACTGGGCAGTTTTTAGTGCACATCAGTTGTCTGCAGGAGCACAGGGCTCCTGTAGCTCCCATCAATCCTTGCTGAAAGGGCTCCACATTAGTCCCCAGGTCACTCTGGGTTGCTGGCAGCTTGCAGGGAGAGAAGGGATAAGGTGCTTGCAAGAGGGTAAAGCTGCTGACCATGTGAGCAGTCTGAGCTGCTGCAAACACCCATTGCATGGTTAGTCCTGGGGACTGGACACCCTGTACTGTTTTTCTGACTGAATCCTCGCTGCCTTGTATCTTTTATTTGTTATTTATTTGTTAGGATTCCCCTAAAAGGCTGTGCCTCGCCTACTTGTTATTGCAGAGGTAATGAGCTGTGCCTCTCCTGAGTTTCTGGGGGGTTGCCAGCACAATGTGAAACCTCCCTCCCCTTACTACTGTAGAGCAGCCCAGGGAGGTACTCTGGCAGCCCCTTCTCCAGCCCTGGATGTGAGTGCCAGAGGGGAATCGTGGGACAGAACACAGCATGTTTCACTGCCATAAGAAGGGCTTAGTCACTGCAGATGCCTCTGTTATTCTTTTGGACTTTGAGTTGCCAGAATATCTTTTGAGGCAAAGATATTACAATACTTCAGCTGTACCTTGTATTGTTTCATTCTGTGGGGCGTAATTCCCAGTTTGTTCAATTTCTTCTCTATTCCCTGCCTGTCATCCTCTTAGAGCAGAAGAGCCCTGATCTGTGCTGGCAGTTGAGTCCTGCAGCAAGGAATAAAACCCCAAGCATATGAGCATCATGGGACAAAATTATCCTGTCCTGGGGAAGGTGCAGGGGGTTGTTGGCAGTTAGGAGGGCGTAGTCAGGGATGCTGGTCCAGTGCTGTTTTTGTGGAAACAGAAAAAATAAAGGGCCACTTTTATAAATAAGTGGCCATGAGAAACTTTCAATTTTTTGCTGGGAGAGTGCAAAGTTGCCTTGGCAAGGAGGAATAGGAGACTTGTACCTGTGGTTGGCCTGGGCACCCAGTGACCAGCCTATCTGCTCAGTCACCTTCAAACCCCCCAGCTGAGGTGTGTGTATGACAGTCTGGTGCTGCCATCTGCCACTGAGCATCTCATCTGTCCCCCCCGCTGGGCATCCTCAGGCATCCCTGGGCAGCAGTGGCATCCTCTTCACCTTACTCCCTCCTGGTGCTGCATCTGGGCTCTGGGAAGCAGTCGGTCTGCAGAAAGAATCCTGTTTGCCTTGCTGGGGGCGTATATCTGCTTTTATTTTAATCCTGAGCCTTTTTCCCTCCTGTAGGAGGGGATGAGCTGGGTTCACTGGCATAGAAATTGCAAGAGATGCTGTTGAGAGACAGATTTCAGCCTCTCTTTCCTTCTGCTGCAGTGAGTTTCCTCATGGTCACTTGCTGGTCCCACCACGGACTTGTAATCAGTTCTGGACGGCTGGGAACCCAGGGGTCAGGAGACCAGGAACCTCGGGAGCTTTAAACTGTACTCAAGTTCAGTAGAGAAGTAAGAGTTTTTCACTCCGATAGTTGCACTAAATGTCACAAGTCATCTAAGTTTAGACTGTCACCAGCTTGCTCCTATATATAACTGCTCAGGGCTCCTGACTGCATTCTGCCAGCAGAGGTTATGCTGGGAGTGTCTACAGGAAGATGGGTGCCATGGACAGAACCTAAACATGGTCCCCCTTTGCTGTCAGTGCCATCAGTGGCAGTCAGGCAGCATTACTTGGCAGTGTTATCCTTGGCTTTGCTGGCTGCTTGGTGCGTGTCAGCAGATGGGAGCTGCTCTGATCCCATGAGCGGGGCTGCAAGCTGAGGGCCCTGGAGATCCCAACACTTGTCAGGCATATCTTTGGTATCACTGCTGAAGTTTCTGCCTGGCCACATGGTGGCTTTGCTGTGTGATTGACCTTGGCTTTGGAATTGTCTCATCTTCAAGCATTCCTGGCTTGTACTCTTGCCTTCTCAAGGCAGGGTGATGAATTCATTACTTAATCCTCTCGGCATGGATAACCAGGGGGTTCTTTGCCTCATTTATGTTTCATCTGGCCTTTCTTGGAGATAGGATGAACCTCACAGAGGTCTTTTTCCACAAAAACGGTGATGGCCCTTGTATGTAGAAATGCATCCTAGATCTCAGGCTCCTCCATGCCCTCTAGACACCTTCCTGTCCCAATCTCAGAGATCACATAAAAAGCTTGTGAAGTCCCAAATAGTGGGATAAAGCCAGGCCTGTAGGCAGCAGCTGGGAAAGGGATTCCTTTGGTTGTTTTCATCCTGCCTGGTGCAAAGATCTCCTCGGAGGTTGGGCAGGAGGCTCTCTGTGCAAAAGCAAGCCCCACTCATCTCATGGAGACGTGACAGTTTGTTGTCTCTTCCCTTGCAGAACGGGAGTCCCGGGAGCATGAGGAGCCAACCACGTCAGAGATGACAGAGGAGACCTACCCTCCCAAGGCCTACCGGCCCAAGCACGGGCGCCTCTCTGAGCTCAAGGCTGAAGCCCTGAAGAAGGACCGCCGGAAGAAGCTGACCCTGGCCAAGTTCGTGGGCATGGCTGAGAACACGGCTCACCCTCGTGTCGTCATCCCCGAGCTCCGGCAGGAGTTTGAGCTGGTGGGTGCCTTCACCTTCCCCCCATGAGGCTCCCATGGGAAGGTGACTGCAGGAGGGCTTTTACCCCTGGGAAATGGGAAACGGGGGGAACCTGGGGGCTTTTGCAGCTGGAAGGTTCTGTGAGGTGCTCCCCTTCTCACATTTGATCTCCCTGTGTGCAGGGCCCGTGCCGCAGGCACATGGAGGCATCCCTGCAGGAGCTGAAGAGTAGCCAGCGGATGGTCCCCCGCGCTGTCCACCTGCCCAACTGTGACCGCAAGGGCTTCTACAAGAGGAAGCAGGTAAGATGTTCCCCACCCAGGAAGGCTTTTCTCTACCAGTGCCCTGGGTGGGAGGGATGGAGGTTTTTCCTTTACTGGGTTAGTTGGGGTGTTGCTTCAAGCATCTCCAGACACATTTGGTGGTGGGCAGCCTTGCTGATGGCTCCAAGTGCCATCTGGCCTGAAGCAAGCATCTCGAAGGAGCTGGTGAGGGAGGGGGAAAAGTCAGAGAACCCTGGGCTGGGGTAGCAGCAGGGGCAGGGATGTGCTGAAAGCAGAGAGCAGGAGCCAGATCCTGCCATGGGGATTGCATCTCTGCTGAGAAAGGGGCGAGGCCTGATCCCCGGGGAGGGAGCCACACAGCATCTGGTGGCCAGCTCCTGATCATTGCCCTTGGGTGTCTCCCCAGTGCAAGCCCTCCCGGGGCCGGAAGCGTGGGTTGTGTTGGTGTGTGGATAAGTATGGCATGAAGCTGCCGGGGACTGACTTCCTGAGCGGAGACCTGCAGTGCCACGCGTTCGACAGCAGCAATGTGGAGTGAAGCCGCATCCCCTCCCTCCGCCCCATCACTATCTACCCAGACTCCCTTCCACCCTCCCCTCCGCACCTCCCCACGCCCCGGGACTCCGATTCCTTTCATCTCATGTAAGACGAAGAAAGAAAGGAAAAGAAAAAAGAGAAAGGAAGGAAAATGAAAAAAAAAAAAAAACCAGAAAGGGAAAGAAAGAAAGAAAGGAGAGAAGTAAGGAAAGGAAAAGTAAAAAGAGAGAAAAGAAAGAAAAAAGAGAAAAGAAAAAAGAAAATTAAAAAAGAGAAAAGAAGAGAAAAGAAAGAAGAGAAAAGGAAAAAAAGAGAAGAGAGAAAAATAAACCCTGAAGAAACTGAGGACTCGGAATCTACAACAGCCTTTTGACAACAAGGACTCAGCAAGGAAAGGATAGAGCCAGAGACAAACCAGCCATGGCTGCTCTGCCGTCCTGCACCTCTCCCCAGTGCTGCCTGCACCCCTCTGCCACAAGCAGAGGTCACCCCGATGTAGGAAGCTCTCCAAGTTGGTGATTTTCCAGTACGGGTTTTGGGCAGGTTCATTTTTATTTTTATATTTTTTTCATGTTAGCTAGTTGACTTCTGAAGGGTCTTGAGAGAAAATCTTGTGGCCACCACTGTTCCCCTTGCAGTCCTCCAGAGTATCCTCCCCATGTTCCTGGGACTCACATGAGTTGATTTCCATCTCAAATGACTGCCCCCAATCCAGGCAGATTTCAGCAAGGGAGAAGACATGGGACTGTTTGCTTTGTGTCTGGAGATAAGCTGGGGAGGGAAACACAGATCCTGCAACAGCACAAATACCCCCAGTAAGTATCTGTGGACTTCAAAAAAGAATCATCACAAAAGGAAATACAGTCTTCCCTGTCCAGTTCATCTTGATTGGAAGGTCAGAAATTTTCTTGGACCAGCAGGACTCTGACCTTTGTCCATCCAGGTGTGAAAGTGTTCATCACCTGCACACACGTGTGTGTGCATTGACGTGGCTTTCCCTCCTTGCAACCCTTCACCTTGAAATCTGGAGGTTTCCATGTAATATGCAATTGGGGGATATGCTGCCCCTCCCAAAAACAAAAAATAACCTGCTGGATTAAGCACAGAAACAGAGTTATGGAGGAGCATCGGTGCCTGTGGAATCAGGGCCTCATCAACATTGAGGACTGCATCACTGTTCAGACTGAAGTATCCCTACCATAGGGACAGGGGAATCAGGGCCAAAACTCTTCACCACCCTTTGCCACCACAAAGACGACCAACTATGGAGATTTTTTTTTTTTTTTTCACAGCCAAAAATGTGGTTTGCTCCAGGGGAAAAAAAACCCCAAACCTCCACTTTGTTTCATCGTGGTTTTTTGTTAAGGCTGGTTTATAGCTTTCCCCGTGGGTAGGAAAATACCAGTCTCCATCCTTTTGCATTGAGGATACTGCTCATGTTGCCACGGCTGATTCCCACCACCCTGCAGTGATCCTGTGATGGGTCCTTGCCTTTAACCTGGGACCCAGCTCCTTGCTGAGTGACAGCAGCCACCGCACCATGGAGACCCACTGCCTTGGGCATGCTGGGACAGCCCTCGGCTGCCTTCCTGACTCATTTGTTGTTTTTAACATTTGCATTTGATTTCGGGACTCTTGCCTCTTGCTTATCCTTGACAAGGGTCTCCAGGATGTTGGTGCTGGGAGGAGATCCTGCAGCGAACGGAAGGAAAGAAAGGAAAGGGAGCTGTGGGGTCTGGGTGCTTTGGTAGGGAGAAACATACCCGCTGGGAACCACATCCTACTGCCATGGCTGGAGCTGGCACCCAGCCAAAGGACACAGCTGATCTCAGGTGGAAGGTTCCTGAACCCCCAAATCCCTTTGAGCTTCCTGGACCTGGGCAGAGAAAAATGGAGGTCCACAGCACCACTGGGGCCCCACCAGTGGGGATGGGACAAAAGGGGGATTCAACACTAAGGGGTTCTGGTGAAGGCTTCTTGCCATCACAGGTTGGGAGCCTTCACAGCCTCCCACAAGATGACGTTACTCCCCTAAGCACCCCATGGGCCCCCCACCAGGACATTACCCTGATGGAGGGCAGGAGTGGACACCTGCGGTCATTTCCCTCCAAGTGACAGTGGGGGTGAGTCTTGCCTATGGACTTCCACAGAGGCCCAGTGGAACACATTTCAGCCTGGGGACAAAGAGCCTTCCCATGCTGAAAGAAAGGAAGTGTGCCACCAAATGTAGATCTGTCCTCCAGAAAGCCTGTTGGAGTGGGGTAACTGTGTTGTTGGAGGGGAATATGGTGGGGGTTGAGAGAGGGACCCTTCCAGGCTCTGCAGGGCTGATGGAGCAGGTTTGGTTTAACCAGAGTGGTGGGTTAATGCTGGGGTGCAAGTGGAGTGAAGAAGGGGGTGAAGACAGCAGGAGGAGGAGGAGCTTGTGCTAACCCCAAGGGCCACTGGACACCATTGTTGACACTGTCCACTTGCTGATCCCTGTGCAAAACCTCCTGTCATAGGCCAGTACCACCTTTCCCAGGACCCTTCATTCCTTCTCTCTTCCTCTTTCTTGCTTTTTTTGTTTGTTTGTTTGTTTGTTCTGTTGTTTAATTTCCCAAAACTTGAAAGCCTTTGGCTGCAGAGAAAGGACACGTGCTCCTGGGGTGGGATGGGAGCAGGCAGAGGGCAGCAGATCCCCGTGGACCTTGCTTTTTGGGGAGGATGCTTCTGCAGGGTGAGGGTTTGCTCACAGGGCCCCACGGTAGTGTCACAATGAGGCCACCACAGACAGTGGGAAGGGGACAAAGGGCGATGCTCTGTCTTTTCCCTACAAAGCAAGTCTACATGGCCCTGGGAGCCCAGAGTACCAAAATCCATCCCACACAGCTTCCCTCACCCCTGCACATCCCATGCTGGGATGGCATTGCCTGTCCTGTCCCCACGAACCTGGGGGAAGGATGATGGACGTTTAGGTTGCACCACCCTCTCCCCCCAGATCACCTTGGCTCCCAGGATGGGGCACCAAGTGACCCCCCACAGCTGCCCACTCCCTTAAGGATGCCCGGCAGGACGAGGCTGTTTACAAGCTGCACTATTATTTAGGACCGGGGCTGGAGCCTGGGTTGGGCTGGGCTAATGAGAGTGACTTCAGGAGGGCTTGGTCACCCTCTGGGGTGGCAGTGATGAGGTGCTCACATTCTCAGCACCCAGCAGCACTTCCCTCTGCATTTGAGAGAACCAGAATGGGTAGATTTGGAAGCTGGGGAAGGTTGAGGCACACCAGGAGATGCTGGCAATTTGTGCATTGGAGGGTCGTGAGGCTCAGGGGTCTCTGGCTACGGTATTTGCGCCGAGCCCACGTTGGTACCTAGGATGCGAGCTGGGAAGGAGAGGACAAGGATGGCCCAGGACAGCCCTTCCACCACATCTGCCCGGGGAGCGGCGCTCAGTGGCTGGGCTACCCCTTGTCTGTACTGCAGTGGACTTCGAAAACCACTAGTACAAGAGCATTTTGCACTATTTCTCCGCTCTCTCCCCCCTTCCCCTTCTCTCCGCCTTCCCCATGAAAATTCTTTGCTGTTGGTTTAGGGGTGTTATTTTTTGTTGTTTTGTTTTGTTGTTGTTGTTGATTTTTTTTTTCCCCCCAAATGGAGCATTGTATATTTAAAGAACTGTCAGTTCACCTCGCTTCCAGACCGCTGTCCTGGCCCTGGCTAGGAGCTCTGCCTGCTGTGGCCCCCTCCCCAGCCCCACCAGCCGCCGCCACTGCCACCAGGACAGACGTCACCATGCACGTTACCCACCGTTGTAACACAGTTGTTAAAACACACCAGATTCCGAGTTTCCTGCCTGGTTTTTATCTTTAAGCAATACTCACTACACATTTTACGGTAGCTTTTTATAGCTTTACATACATACGGTAGCTCTGTTGTTTCGTTTTGGTTTTGTTGTTTTGTTTGTTTTTTTTTTTCCAGTAAACAAGAAATACTCATAATCTTACTGGTGGGAAAAAAAAAAAAAGCAGTTTGTGAAAAACTGACAATGGAAGAAGAGCTTAATGCTCTGTTTAGCATTTTGTACTTAAAAAAAAAATCTCACATTTTATTAAAAAGTGAAGATTGCTGTATACTATTTATTCAACTTATAATTTATGTTACTCTTTGATCTTTGTCTTTTCTCATGACAAAGCATTTATTTAATAAAGTTATGCATTCAGTTAGCTCGTGCCTGACCCTCATGGAGCATCTGTGTGCCAGGGCTTGCCAGTGAGCTGCTCCAGCCCCGAGCATCCCACAGGAGCCCGTGTTGGGTCCCTTGGGGGGCTCAGACAGCTCCAAAAGGGTGCTCAGGGAGGTACAGGGCATGGGGTAAAATGGTGGCAATGCTTTAGGGGAGCTTTTGGTACTAGAGTAACCTGCTAGGTCACTGGTATAAAAGTTGCAAGGTTAACTTTACAGCTTCCTGAAAGCAGAGCTACTTTATTTTTTAATTTTTTTCTTTTTTTTTCTTTTTAAAATTTCCTGTGCGTGGATGTGGCAGTGGGGCACAGCACACACGTTCAACCAGCTGACCAGGACAAATTACCTAGCAACCAGTGATGCTAAGCCCCTAAATAATGCTATCTCAAACTGAGCTCCACAGCTCGGGGGCACACATGATTTGAGTCTCAGATCTCTTCGGGCCGCTGGAAGATTTGCCCCAATGTCCCAGCGCCGGGAATATCCCTGGAGCTGCTAAGCCCAGCCAGGCCATGGTCCTCAAACACTCTGTAGTAGCT
>VWZN01010897.1:247301-282091 GCA_013396955.1 Regulus satrapa | reverse complement strand
CCATGTTCTGCCACTTAACATCCCACCCCTGTGCCTGTCCTCTTTCCCCTCCCCTGCAGCCCCATGCACTCACTGCCTCCTGTCCCCATAGTTTCCTGGTGCTCCTCACTACTGGCAAGCCCAACATATGTCAGTCTGAAACTCATGGCAAGGGGTAGAAGAAAAAAGAAGGGGAAGAAGCCCAGTGTTTTGCCTACCTTTGGGGACCACATCCCTCCCGAGGACACAGGATCTTGGGGCCAACAAAGCCTCTCCTTCATTACTGCAATTTTATTTGAATGTAGTATTTTTTTTAAAATGTTTATTATTATTTGCCTCTCAGTGATGCCCAAACACCAAGCTCTGCTGTCACACTCCCTTTGGCAGCACTTCACACCCTGGGAGAAGGTGCAGGACCTCTCTCCACAGCACCATGAATGGAGCAGCTCAGCCAAACTGGTCAGACACAGAGCCTGTACCTCCCTGTACTTTCCCAACAGATTCACAAGGACCCATGTGTATAGAAGGAATAAAGCCAGGCAAAGGAGGAGTGACACCAGTTCCTCCTTGCTCACATAACTAGGGCCAGTAACCACAAAAAAAAGTACCCATTACTGCCTGTCAGCCATGAACAAAGGATGAACAGGGACAAATCTGCATCAGGCAAAGAAACATGTCCTGCAAGCAGCGTGGAGGGGAAAGACAACAGTCTTCTGGCATCCTATTTAATTTATTCCAACTTTATGCAGCTCAGCTTTCCTAAAAGGGAAGAAGGCAAGTACATAAGAAAACTTTCCTATTCCTAAACAAAACAAAGTACAAACTGCAAATGAGAGCCAGCATGTGCAAGTTTTATATGAAAAAGCAGAACACCCTCAGATGTTAACAGAAAACAGGTAGCATCATTTTTACAGTTCCTTGGTTTTGCATGGAGGTGTGTTTTCTTCTTTCATGCGCTCCCATTCATACACATTCACATATGCCCATCCCAACCCTCCAAAGGGGGTCCTTCCCCTATCTCCTCCACTGCCATGTCCAAACCCCTGCAAAGCTGTGAGGGCCCTAATTCACAGAGCCCACCTGTGCCCTTCACACTTCGGATCTGAAACATGGGTCCAAGAGGGGGGACAAGAAACAACAAACCATTTAAGAAAAGCCCGACACATTTACTCCAAAGAGAGGGTTTTTGCAATTGCTCTGATAAGGGCATCCATATTAAGAAAAAAAAAAATCCAAACAAAAAAAGGAAGAAAATAATAAAATCTCATTGCTTAGGCAATGGGGAAGTTATTTATTCTCAGCATCGGTGTGTTCTGTACAGAAAGAAATCAACGGGTGAATTAATAGCATAGACACATCTCTCCTCAGCATGTCCAGCACAAAACCTCTCAGAGCACCTGGAATCACTTGGATTACTGCTATACAAATGTGTATGTAGGCAGAGGAGTGAGTGTGTGTGTGTGTGTGTGTGTGTGTGTGTGTGTGTGTGTGTGTGTGTGTGTATGTGAGAGAGTGTGAGGACCTTACACAGCAAGATATATAAAAAGTTATGTGCTGAATAACAGATGCTCACTTCAGTCCCAAGCAAAAATGGAGGGACAAAGGCAGCTGCTTGGGAACGCAGGTTTTAGATGTTTTGTTTTGTTTTTTCCTATCTAGAAATAAAGAAAAAATGAATGAGAGAAAGAGAGACATTCCCTGGCTTGTTATCCTAAATCTACACACGCATCCTTCCACCCAGCCTCAGCAAGTTCATTTTAGCTCCCTCGGCATAAGCTGATCCTAAGAAATACTGTGCAAAAGCCCTTCAAATCCCTTGGAAAAACAAGCATTTAGCTTTGCTATCACCCAAAGGCCCCATGCTCCTAGACCAGTGGCTGAAGCCAGGATCCCTGTGGAGTTGGCTGTGCCCTAGCACGAGCAAAGGAAGCACCCAAGAGTGTTGGTTAGGGGGCAAGGTGGCAGCTGTCTCATCTTTAGCCCTTTCCCTCACTGCTGCTTCCTTGGGGAACACATCCCAACTGTGGTGGTATGTTCCAGCTGGGAATCTGGGGTCTTTCTTCCTTCCCTCCTGCACCTCATCCCATGCCAGGTCTGACAACTGGGCTGGGGCACAAGAGACTGACTGGCAGGACACAAGAGGCAGGTGACAATATTTACAGTCTTTGGTCTTGGGGAAGAGAGAAAAAGAGGGGGAAAGGCTGGGCTCTTTCATTTTTTTACCCTCTCCCACTCATAGCAAGGGGTTTTGTTCCCTGGGAGGGGTCAGGGAGCACATGGCACTCTGTGCTGGAGGGTGCAGAAAGATGCCACAAAGCAGCGGGGAGGGCAGGGCTGCAGGGCGAGGAGCAAAAAAGACCAGTTCTCTGGTTTATGTTGGGTAAAAGACTAAGAAAGCAGTCCCTTCTCCTTGCAAACCCCCCACCGCCTTCCCCTCCCGTTATCCCTCCCCTCCCCAGGAACCAGGCAGCTGAGGAAGGAGGGCAGCACCCAGTCTCTTCCAGAGCCTAAAGAGACACACTGAAACCCATGTAAAATCCAGCACTGGGGCCACACTGAGCCACCTCCAGCCAGCAAGATCACTCCTGTCTACTGGCTCCGCAGGGCGTGTGCTCCCCGGTCCTCCTGCTCATGGGCTGAATAGAAGAGGTGGCACTCGGGGTCCCCGCGGATGGTGGGTGCACCCTGGATCACCTTCCCATGGATAGGGTCCACACACCAGCACTCGCCACGCTGCCCGTTCACCGACATCTTGCACTGCATGGAGAGGGACAGGACAGGTGTCAGAGTCAAGAGAAGGACAAAACAAGCCACTTTGCAGGTCATCCAGCCCAAAGCCCCAGCACTGGCAGACCTGGGGTTTCTCTGGTGATCTGGCAATAGTTTAGATATGTGCAAAATCCATAGAATGCTGTGCTCAAACCCCCCAGGGCCTATGCTTCACCAGCAGTGTTACTCCAGCAGTCCAGGGTGAGGGGCTGAACCTCTTTCCCTAGGGGCTATGCCAGGGACCAGTTTTAATGAACCACGAGGACAGGTGTCCCTGAAATGCATCACCCTTTGCAAACTGTGGATGAAAGCATCCAAAGAGACAAAGATCCTTTGGGAAAGAGGGATGAGAGAGACCGACAGAGGAGCAGTGTAAGATTTTTCTCACCTGCAGATTAGGCTAAACAAACATCAGATCAAAGCCCCCACAGCCAGACCAGACAGATTCACTCATTCCAGAACAGAGGTGGGGACCATGGTGCATCTGGACCTAGACTCTGTTCTCCCAGTCTTGTTAGAGAAAAGTTTCTTGGTCTAATAGTTATTATCCTCCTCTTGCCCTGTAGTCCTGCAGGCACTTTCAACCTGATGTTCATCCCTCCAGCCCCAGCAGATACATTTCTGAACAGGGTGTAGTGGGAGATGCAGAGGTTACTCCAAGCAGACCAGTGCAGGCTGACTTGTTCCCCAGGCATAGGGAGCAGCAGAGACTGTTTTTTTTTCCTGCAGCACACAAAGCATCACTGCAGTATCCGGGCTCTTTTCCCCTGACATGGCTCTTCTTACAAGCCTATTTCTTATTTCCTATTTGCCAGCTCTGCTCCATCCAACCCTTCCAAGCTTATGCTGGGGAATAAGGGCTCTTCAGGGCTAGATGGGCGAGGGCCAAAGTGGGACAAGGACAGGAGAATGGACAGAGGGAGATTCTCTCAGAGTACACTGGGTGTTTAATTTAATGCTTCTGATCAAGGGGTAGAAGTAGCCCTGAGTAAAAGGCCTAGCCATGAAAACAGCATGGGTCCCCTCCGAAGGCTCAGCTACGAGGGATCCTCATATCCAGGTACTTTTCACAGGTGACTCTAGTCAACCCCACACCAGCTATTTTTCTGCTGCTTTTCCTGGCAGGTTTTTCCCCATTCCTCAGCCACTGACACCTGGTGGTTTTGCATCAATAAAGCCAAGAAGTCAGAATTCAGGCACACAAGTTTTCTGAGTTCTTCTGGGTCCCATAAATATCTTCAGAAGCATGCTGCACCCCAATCCCCACCCTGCCTGGAAGAAATCTCTCTGGAAGCTGTGGGACCAGCCTCAAAGGAAAATCAATAAAATGCAGTAGGAATGTTCCTGACTTGCAGAAGCGCCTTCTGCTTTGTCTGCAAGACTGGTCAGTATTCAGTCTCTCTCTGCTTTTCTCCTGCAGCAGGGCCCAGACAGGACAAGACCTGGCTCAAAGTTCAAGAAAATAGACCTGGACAGCTAAGCAGCTCCTGTGGGGAAGAACTAAACTGATTGTCCATCTCTGGACCGCCCACAGCCATGTGTGGATGTGGATTTCCTCTCCACTTGCAAATCTATGGCTGCAGATTCACCTAGTTGTAACTAAACCTGTCCATGCCACGTGCAACCCCCACTTCACAAAATGCACAGGGTGTCAGCCCAGCCCTGAACTTTGCACGTTCTGCATCTGCACATGGTAGGGACAGACAGTGAGCCAAGGGCTGCTGCTGTAAGCACAAACAGCCCCAGAGCTCCCACTCTCCCCACTCACCTGTTTGAGATTGTACAAGCCATGCTTGTCACAGTTGGGGATGTGAAGGGAGTAGAGGTGCTCCAGGGGCCCTCGCTCATCTGGCAGCCGCATGGTGGATATGCGTTCCAGGACCTGATCCAGCTCCTGCTGACAAGGGGTCTGAAACCAGCCCAGAAAGCAGAAAAATTATATATATATAGATTTAGATACATCAGGACATAGGTGCCATTCAGCATCAACACTGTGGACAATGGGAACACCATTAGGGATGAACTTATGTGGATCCCTAAAGACCCAGGTTTGCCACTGAGTCCTGCTGCAGACTTCACCTCCAGGCACCCAAAATCAGAGTCATACGTGCACATCTCACATGTACCTGATGTGGCCAAGAGCCAACATAATACCAGGTCCCAAGTCCTGGATACAGAGGAGAAACCTCAGAGAGCCTACCATGGCTCCCACTGTTGGTGACAAGTGACACGAAACAGGGCTCATCCAGACAGACCAGGAGCCTTTCCATAAGTACAGCCCGGAATACACACCTGTGATGCAGTTTTAGCCCAGAAGTGCAACTCAGAAGCATGTGAGACTCCATGGGAGTGGAGAGGAAGACCTGGGGAGTACCCAGAGCCAGCCTCTGGAGGTTTCCTTCTTGCTCCCCAGTAGCTCCCAGACAGGGCTTCCAGCCAATGCAGTGTGGTTGAAATTTTCCTGAGCCAAACTGAGTCCACACCTCTCTGCTTTTGCAGTGGGTGAGGTTGGCGGTTTTTTTTGCAAAGGAACAGGAGCAGTGTGTGAGCTCTCAAAGTTGATGGTGCCTTCATTTTATTTCGAATTTCTGTTTTGCCTAGTCCTTAGAAAACATGAGGGCTCTTTCAAAGCTCCTTTCTGTCTCTGTGCTCCACAAATAATAATACTCTGTATATTTATAGGGATGTATATTGTGGACCCTTTGGAGTGGGTTTCCATCTCCATCCCAACTCCCATCCCATCCAGTTGTCTTGATCAAGCTTCCCACTAGAGGGAAGCCACGGCCAAGAACTGGATAACAGGGACAGGCAAGGAGACTGAGAGGTCTTAGAGCACTCTCCCTGCTACAGGACAGTCACACAGGTCATCCTCGAGGCTTGTGGCCTCCCTTAACCTGGACTGGGGCTGTCCTGCAGCAGGCAGACAGCCCTGCTTCTGGCCCCTCAAATCTCCTTTGGGCCACACTTGCTTAGGGAAAAAGGGCATGAGAATGCCAGTCCATGGGCAAAGGGCATTCCTGCACCCCTGCAGAGGTGGGTGTTGAGCCAGCAGAAGCTCCCTTTCTGGAGGTGAAGCTGCAGTGGAAATAATGCCTCCTGACCAGCATAGGAAAGTTCATCAGATGGTGTGTTCCACCTCAGCATCAAGCCAAAAATGTTTGCTTTTCCTCTTTTGCTTCTCCCCGCTTTTTTTCTATCAACTTATTTTTTGGGTTTTTTTTAATTTTAGTTTACAACTGTTAAACAACAGTTTATTTCAGACGCCACTTAGCCTTTGCATGCAGTATTTCCCAGTGAGCCCACAGCCTTGCCCTCTCACCCTGCCCGTCGACAGCCGTGACTTTTTGGAGTCCTCGTGGTTGTGATGGGCCTTGCTGACTTTGCCCATCTGCCGCTGCTGCTCGTTCACCTTCTCCCTCATCACCGCCAGCTCCTTCATGCCCGTCTTCATGGGCTTCCTCCCTCCAGCTCCACTCAGGATCCCCACGGTGCCATCCACGTGGTTCTCAGCAAGAATGCTCTCAGACCGGTCATCACCATTATCTGCAGGAGACGGGGCAGACAAGGAAAGCGTCCAGCTCAGTCAGGCGCTGCCTCACGTGTTCATCCTGCCCTGGATCATTTTCAGACGTGGCTGGTTACCAAGCCATAAAATCTTTGCATGCAAAAATTTTAAATTGCATTAGCCCTTTCATCTGGAAGGTGAGAATAGATCCTTTCATTCTGGAGTTATTACCACTCTAAAAGACAGTTTAGAGAACAGGGGAAATCGCTGCTGGAGAAGTTCTTTCTGGCTTTTCTGTGACCTTCTAAATTACTTCCCAAGAATGCAATTTTCCCATCAGAAGTCCAGTTGGACTAGAGATGCCAAGTGTACTTCAGCTCCAACACTTAAAACCACAGTGATTAGTAACAATACCTTGAGTCCATCTATCATCCCCCCAGAGTATATCCAGGAATACTTACTCAATATTTGTGCACTAAAATAAATTCTCAGGCCTGCTTTCAAAACACCTTGTCTCTGTACTATGGCCATGTGGCCACCCCAAGATCCTTTGGAAATCCTGCCATTTCAGAGATCATCATCCTTGCCATACCATCTTTCTCACTGTTTGTCATACACTCATTTAGCTTCTACCCACTTCTTTGACCACTTTTGCTGACAGTGGAACAGTCACAGCTCTGCCACTGATGAAAGCCACAAGATGCCAGCTAGTTCAGCCATTTCAAAATCAGTTAGCAGAAATCTGGGGATTTCTGGACTTTTTCCATCTCGTCTGCTCTGTGCTTTTTCACAATTCACGGGGAGTCTGAGAGCAAAACTTGCCACAGCAGGACATGATGGTCACCATGCTGCAGACACCAGTCTTTTTGGACTTTGCAGTGGCAATGAGGACAGATCTCAATTCCTCCTGTTTGCTCCAAACACCTAGGAGGTGACAGCTGATCTCTCCTTGCTGCCTGCTCTGATCTGGCCGAGCAAGAACATCTAATACTCTAGGTGAATATAATATTGAAGCTGACCCTGAATTAAGCTGGGACTTGAAGCAAGACCTCCAGAAGTCCCTTCCAGCCTAAATGAGGATTGAACCCACACACATGCACATCAACTCCCAGTGCAATAACCCAGGCTTTGTATGTCTCTGTATGAATCTCTCTATATAAGATTTCTTCAGGTACTATACCAGGGGACAGACCAGGCTGTTCTGGTGGTAGTGACAAACAGGAAGGGTCTTTCAGTATTACCAAGGAAGAACTGTAGCACCCAACTTCCCAGCATCAGAATTCTCTCTGGCACCTCCAATTTCAGCTTTCCAGCATTATGGAACTCAGGCACTTATCTAGAGGTAAAGAAATCATATCAAACTGTGCATGATGCAGGGCAAAGCAATGCTTTTAGCTCAGGTAACAGTGCTTAATTTCAGGATGTCTCCTGCTTCTCAGAGGACCAAGCGTACAGAGCATTTACAGATGTTAACAGTTCCTTTTTTCAGAATCTGCCTGATGGTGTTCTGTCAGGGCACAGCCCTACTGTCATGACAGACTGAAAAATTGTAATAGAAAGTGTTTTATTTCTGCCATAGCTTTCTAAGCTCTTTTCAAGCAATATAATCCCAAGCTCACCAAGGAGAAACTTCAAGAAGAGTTTTGTCTGAACTTACTCAGCAAACATGCAGCTACCTGATGCCAAGATGCCTCAGGTAGGCTGGACCAAGGAGCCATCCAGCCCTGCTATTCATGAGAGACCATCAGCAGATGCTTGGGAGCAGAAAGACCATTCCCCGTCTGTGCTGCAGACCAGCAGTAAAAGCACTTTCATGGCTGAAGACTGCATCTGACTCAAAGGATTCAAAAGCCACCAAAAGACCCATCCCTCAGTGGATATGTCCAATATATTTTTTTAAGTTCTTCACAATTTCCAGAAATACTAAATGCATTTGGTCTGCAGGTTTTTAGCTGCTTAGGTAGCAACTGAAAAGCAAACATGGGGCAAAACCAATCTGGCAAAGTCCACTGCTTTCCTTAGTTCTGGTTCCAGATGAGAACTGAGACCAGGTTTGATAGCCAGATGGGCAAGCTCAAAGTCTAGGCTGCTGTCTGGTGATTGCCATCTGGCCATCATCCTAGGAGTCAGACAAGCAATATTTTGAGCAGGAATATTCTGTTTATACACCAGTCTCCCCGTTAATTAGAAACACATAGTGAGAAGAGAGAAGGCCATGAGGCTGCCTTTAGAGAGGATCAAATAAAACAGCACCATGAAGAGATGGGCAAGGCTGGCTGGGCCCTGATCCTCAACAAGCTGCTTAGAAGAGTTTTAGCCTTCTGACCTCTTTTGTACTCCTCTCCTTGGTGCCCTCCAAGTTGTCAACAATAGCAGAACAAGGGCAGCAGCAGGGCAGCTTCTCAGACACACCACAGTCCTCTGCTTCATTCAGAAAAAGATGGTACAAGCTGACAGAAAAGCAGCAAACTGGAAGTGATGTCTTCCCCCATCCATTCTCACTCCTTCCTGCCTCCAACTAAAATATATAGACATCTGCCCAAATAAGCACTGTGCTAGTAAATGCAGGCAAGCTGGTAAGCCTCTTGTCGGCTGATTCATTCACAAAACCTGCTTCTGATAATATTTTTGCTCATTTTTCTCACTTTCCAATGCTAACAAATATCAGCCCAAAGAAAACCACCAATGGGAGCGGAGTGTGCGAGCCAATATGCATGAACACACCCAGGGACAGGAGAGATTGGTCTTGGCTCCCCAGGCACCATCACAGGAGCAAGACTGGATCAGCAGCCAGGAAGGTCTAGCTGCTGCTATTGACTGTAAGCTCCCCTCTCTAAGGCCAAGTCAGCCATGGTGAGCCATGCCTTTGACTCTGCTGCCAAGCTGGACTGGTCCACCTGGGGCTGATGGCAGAGCCCCATCACAACTTTTCCCTCTCCCAAATCTGGTGCTGCTCTTAGGAGAAAGCTATCCACACTTGGAGCTTCCAGGAAAAGTTTCATCACAGGGAAAGGGAGATGAGAAAGAAGAGGCTGGCCCCACATGCAGAGCACCAGCATTTCTCTCAGGACAAGCTGCATGTGCAGGAGAAGGCTGAGCACCAGGTGTGATGGACCATGTTTGAAGGAGCAAAAGGGCCGGGAGCTACATGAAGAGTGGAGAGATAAAGACTCAAGGTCAGGGACAGCACAGAGCATGCCACAAGCCAAACCCCTCTCACAGCCAGATAATGCTTTTTAATGCTGCCCAGAATCTGCAAGTCATGCTTGTTTATTACAGTCCACGAACTAATGAAGCCACCTACCACCCCTAATAGCATGGGATGGGCAGGTATGTAATAGCCTCAAGACACAGAGCCCTAATCTGTCTGTCATTCTGGTCAACGCCTTTTTGCTGACCAATTTCCAATTCACACTAAATATATCTGTAAGGGAGTGGTGCCAAACTCCAAAACTATTGTTTTATAGTTCTTTCTTATGGCGTGTGGAAAAAAACATCTCCTGTGTTATTTTGGATCAAAAGGTTTTGTGCAGGGTGGGACAAGTGTGGCAGGAATCTAAGCAGATAGCAGAAGTTCTCCTGAATGCTGATGCAGACTCCATGAAACACCTCTCTACTTGCCAAGAAAACAATTTCTTTATGGCCTTTTTCAAGGAAAATTCCCATTCACTTCAATGGGGCGAGGACTTGGCTGAGGGGAAAGTCTGTTCAAATGGCCATCAGTTAATGTCTGTAGGGAGCTGCACCGTCTCGCCAGCATTTTCAAAAGCAACTACCAATTTCCAGTGCTAAAATTTTCGGGAATCTGGTTTGAGACCTCTAGGCACCTCTGCCGAGACAGCTGAGAAACAGAGGGGCTGAAAAACAACCTGTCACTTCCAGAGCTACGAAAAAAAATATACCACACAAAAAAAGGCAGCTGCCTCAAGTTAAAAATGTATTTTTATCCCTTTGAAGAGCCCTGAAGCGTATCTGGGCTGCAGAACGGGATGGAGCCAGTAGCACTCACTTAGCACGGGAGGGCCAGGCTCTATCACGGGGAGCACACACCATGCCAAGGACTGCAGCCACCCTTGCCAGTGCTGCTCCTGCTCTCTCTGCACTTGGTTTCCTTCAGCAACAGCTTGC
Organism: Regulus satrapa; assembly: GCA_013396955.1. Classification (NCBI taxonomy): domain Eukaryota; kingdom Metazoa; phylum Chordata; class Aves; order Passeriformes; family Regulidae; genus Regulus; species Regulus satrapa. Next base: position 271,710 of record VWZN01010897.1, on the reverse strand, counting down.
CCAGAGGGTTTCACGTGCATTTGCTTATCTGCCACGGGTGTTTGTACAGTGTTTAAATGCTGATTAAGGTCCCAGACCCAAGAAAGTTTCACCCAAGTGGCCTTCAACACCCTGCCTAAAACCCCACTAACTGGGGGTCCTAGCTGCTTCCTAGGCTGGACGGGGCTTACATCTCCCTCCCGCAGCAATCAAAGCCTCCATTGGCCAGCACCTTCCTTCTGAAGATGTCTGAGGGCTTTGCAGTTCATTAACTACCCTGAAGTCAGAAAGGTGTTCATCATGAATTGCATATGAGATTAAAGAAAAACAAAAAAAAGGCACGGAAATATTTGAGAATGCTGCCCAAAGCCGTGCAGGGAATATATGGGCAAATTCAGAAGCCCAAATCCTGGCCTGGCACTGTACCAAGTACAAGAGTGAGCACACTTGGGGCTACAGGAATGCAGCATCCATGAAGAGATTTTTTCACCCTGAGAAGTGTCATCCATCTTATCTAGGTTTGGGGGGGGGGGGGGGGGTTGCCTCCAACTCGCTTAGCTTTTTGTGTCCACAAGTTCTACCATTTAATTAATAATAATAATTTAAATGTCTTATTGTTTGTCACCTTTTTTTTTTTTTTTAAGGAGCAGAGCTGCCTGTCCCAGGCTGCCAGGAAGCCTGTGCTTGTTGTGTGCAGCCTGAGAGCAGACAGGGCCATTAAGCCTGATCTTTCATATGCACAACAGCCCCAGCAGAAGGATTACTTGTAGGAAGGTAGGCAAGGAGCAGACCCCAACCACAGCCCCGGTGACCTCCACCTCATCAGTCTGCAAAGTACTTCTAGAAGAGCCCTGGGCAAAGGTACAACTGTTCTGGTGTGTCTGTTATGACCTGGAATTCAGGAACCTCCAGAAAAATGTTGCCAACAAGGATTATACTGGCATTACAATTTCCTCACAGCAGGAGCTGCCAAGAACAAAGCCTACCCCTATGCTGGGACTCACCTCCCATACTCCACCCCCCAAAAGGATGCAGGGTTTGCTGATTAGCACTGGCAACCTGTAAAGCACAGAGCCACAGCATCGCATCCATCCACACTCAGCTGGCAGCAGAGAGAAAATGTGGGAGCACTGATACATGCTCTGGCCCCAAGCATCATCAAGCCAGTCTCGATGCAGCTGTTCAGAGGCAGATGAAACCAAAGCATCCACTGAAGTTTGACTCTTCACTTTGCATAAAATGGCACAGACAGAGCATAAGCAATGGGCTGTGTAGGAGAAGGGGCAATGGGAGAAGGGCACACATCAGAGAAGAAGCATCACCTGCCCTGCAACAGCATCTCTCATAGAGAGCAACCATGGATGCTCAGGGGAGGGGCAGAAGAGAAGACAATTACAGAGCAATTCTTCCTCTGCTCTCCTCCTGGCCATGGCAGTTCAGAAACCAAAGCTATTTTGTCCAGACTGGGTTTAACAGCCATTGACAGACCTAAAGAGGGAAAGCTGTGCATGACTCCTTCTGGATTCAAGTACAGGGATGCCCCCATATTGCTTCCTGTCCCCTCTCCTTGGCCAGCAACCTGTTCTGCTTAGCCTCATCCAGTTCTGCACAGGGAACATGTCCCGTTTAAGCTGTTGATTTGGTTGCAAAGGACTTAAAAGTCCAGAAGCGTCTGTGCCACCCAGCTTTTGGGACGACTGGCCTGAAGACCGGTCATCCCAATCTGTCAGAAACACAGGCTACCACAGGACATCACTTCAGAGCATCTCTCCATCTGCTGAAGAGCTCCCTGGGACTCTCTGCCCGCCTGCACTCCCAGAGTTATTTCATCATACCAACTTTCTCAGTATCAGTGAGGAATTACACACCACAGCCAGAAAATTCCTGCATTGCTTTACCTCTGTGATAAGCTGTCCACAAAGCACTCTCAGATCTCCTGGGTCCAAAAGCCCTAGGGCTCTGCAAACAGGTTCTTTTTTTTTCTATTTTTTTTTCCTTTTTTTTTTTTTTTTTTGCCATGAGATCTTTTCAGCCCATCTCTACTAGCAGGGAAGGCAGGACAGGGGAGGGAACGGCATGTTCTGGCCAGGGGTTGCTTAGCAAGCTCCTCTCCCTGCCCTGAGCAGCTGGCACCGAGGGGTGATCCAAGGGGCACCCAGTGCTTTCCTTTGACTCAGGCATCCTACAGGAAATGCTTTATGCTCCTCCGAAGTGCCAGGGACACTGACTCCGGGCAGCACAGCTTTCACCAGCCTGCTTTGTTCTCTTTTCTCTGCCTATTCCTGATGGCTGGAGAGCTCAACTTTCCGTCCTACATCACCTAGATCCAGAGCCAGAGGAAAACCTCTTACCACTGCACAGTGCCCTGAACATACCGGTTCAACCTCTGCACACAAAGCCCTCCAGCACCTAGGGAGAAGCAATACTGACATGAAGCTGATGTCAGATGAGGATAGAAGAGGGATCAAGATGTCCCTTCCCCCGGGCCTTACTTCAAATAATCTTTTTTTTTTTTTTCCTTTTTTTAAAGCCATGTTTGTAGATTGGTTTCCCAAGGATACAGGACTCGTGCAATTACACAGCCTGCCTCTATGTGCTTCTGCATGTGCATATGTTTGTATGACTGCCTGTCTCCCTATTAGTTCTCCTCCCCCCTCCACCTCCCAATATATCTACAAACACGTCAGCAAATGCCAACTGCATCTCAAACAGGAACACAATTTGCAAAAATAGTAAGTTTCCACCATTTCATGGAAATGTGCAACCACACTGAAGACAGACAAAATAGCAGGGTTTGTTTTGTTAGCTTTCTTTCCAAATGATTTGACTGAAGGGCCATGTAACACATTACCAGTCTACTATGTGCAGACCCAGCAAAGCACAAACCACCGCTGGGGAAGGTCTGCTCCAGCCTCCTCCTGCCAGCAGTGAGCCTGCATGTGTTGTTTGCGACATCCTGCTCTCTCCTGCACCGGCTGCTCACTGTGTGCCAAGAATGGTAAGTGAGAATGCTGTTCAGGACCCTCAAAAATGCAGGAGAATGCTTCAAGTCTCTTCATTTCCAAGCTTCCATTTACAATCCTGCTTCTCCCGAGCGGTGCTGCTGTGCTTCCCAGTGCACACCTGCAGCAGAGACACTCTGGACTTACCTAAAAGCTGAGGCTGAGGAGCCAGAGGGTGTCACCTTGTGGCTGATGACAGCGTTTTTGTGCATGTACCTAACCTCAACATGTGTGAAGGCAGCACGCTCAGGGGACAGACCTTTAACGCGTTTGGAAGGTTTTGCTGAGTGAGGCTCTCTGAGCTTCCTGCCACCATAAAAGCATTCCCCCTTGTTAGTGAACCGTATCTCAGCCTTTTCAACACAGTTCTACAATTAGCCCTCTGAAAAGCTCCAACCTTCCCAGCAGAACCAAATGAATAAACTTGAAAACACTTCCCAGCTTAAATTAATTGCACTACAGCTTCCCAATTTGACATTGACCCTGTCTGTAAAATCCCCAGAGTAGCTACTACTTAGTCATTAGGGGCTTCTGCCTGAATGAAAGAAGCCATTAATCCTACCAGGCCAAGCCTCTGCTCTCCTTCCCTGCTCACTCACATGCATCTATGTGATCTTCAGGCACCCCAAAAAGCCTGAACCAACTTCTAGTATAAGATCAGCAATTAAATCCTTTGTTCCTATGAATTTCTAGAATAAAAGTGAACCACAAAACCACCTTATTCATTTCCTATAGGTTTAACTGCTGCGTCTGAATTACCTGTATTTCCACAATGGAAACATAGGCTCATCTCTAAACCCATGTCCAAATCTGTCAGGACTTTTGCATCCCACACTCCAGAGTGTGCAAGCACAGCAGAGTTTTCCTTACCACAGCCCCCATGAGGGTGCCTGCATGTTCACTGCTATCTAGATGATCTTGGTTTGGCACTGGGCTGCTGCACCTCTCTTTCCTGCAGGAGAGCCAGATGCTGCCAAAACTGCAGGAGCTGTGAATCTCAACAAGGCTGATTCCCAGGTATGATGTTCTGCAGCCTGCCAGGAAGGACTGATGAAGGACTTATGATCTGATGGACACACAATCTCAAATAAGAAACTCTTATCACACTAAATGCTTCCGCCTCCCACACACATTTTGGGAAAAATTATAGTATACAGGACCTTTTCAGACTATTCTCCTGTTTTTAAATTACCTTTATAGGTGCAGGCAACAAGCAAACGCCATGCTAGCTGGGGACAGACTGCCAAAGATCAGTTTGAACCTGCACAAACAAGAGATGGACTAGTAGAGGAAGTACTCACATCTGTCCATGTCTTTTGCATGGGGTGCTTTAGCCAAATACAAGACATCTTGCTTCAAGGAGAGGCAGCTGATGGAAATTTTGTGGGTTCTTTCATATACAAAGCTAAGGAAGATAGTCTCTGACAATGCCCTCTGCCTGTTCTGGCTCCTCAAGGATAGAAAAAGCTAACTAAAAAGATGTCCTCTGGCTCTGGAAGCCCAACTGCAATTCACTGATTTGTGAGGAACCATTTGGTGCCTGTTCACAACCCCTTTCAGGATTCACTAGCCGGTGGGGAAGTGGCTCTGGACACACCAGGACCAGAGGAGCCTGCAGCAGAGTACTGCACCATCTGGGAAGACTGTGTGCAGCACAGCCAGAAGTCTGACCTTGGACCCTCGAGAAAGGTGGAAAAGCCTCAAAACTAGGAATAAAAAAACCCCCAATCAAACAAAAAACAACCCATAAATAAAGCAAAAAACACTTAAAATTCAAAAAGGTGCTTCATCCTGCCTGTGAGAGTCATCTCTCACCTATCTCTGGTATTGCTCTGCTCCCTTCTCAGCCACATTGGCTTCTCCTGTTATTATGCATCGGTCATTTGTATTACTAGTTTTTAAATAACATCTCACTTTTCCAAAGTCGATTTTCCAGACAGACGCTCAGGCCAGGGCTCCCCTCACTACCCACCCAATTGCACATTTCCTCAAAGTCTGCCTTTTCCAAAACACACTATTATTAGAGTAATTTATTTCTACCTTCTCAGAAACTCTGCCAGAGCCCAATAGCCAATACCATCAGTGTCACCTTAAGGCCTGCTGCACCCACTGTCCCCACACAGCCCCTGAGCCCCACACCAGCTCTTAGAGTCAACTCTGTTCGCTTTTTTCCCCAGAAACCTGCATTCCCCAGGCACAAAACACAGGTGCCTCCACCAAATAAAACCAGAGCATTAAACCATAGGTAGAAAGAGGGAGTATCTGCAATTTAGTTGAGCCTTTTTTGCCCACAGGCATCTTCCAGCTGCCTCCAGCACTCAGAGTCATTATCTTCCCTCCTCACAAGGACTATTACTTAGTTGCTATATCCCACATTTAAGCCACAAATTGAGCTGTTCCCAGATTGTGTTTGTTTCTCATTTGACATCCAAGCTAAGCAACAGCACAGTTGTTTCAGGTTATGTCAAAACACTTTGGTCATCTCTTCTTGGGGCAGTATTTCACTCAGTTTTGCAGTTCACTTTGCTCAATTTCTTTAACCCTTGTTTTATCCTTCTTCCAGCTAGAGGCAGAGCTGAATTTGAACCCTTGTGTTCAAGTACTCCATGAGAAGGGACTAAACCAGGTTTTGCATGTGTATTTGTTATGCACATTTACTATTTATCTTAGTATGTGCATTTACTGAAAGAAGGCAACTGCCACTCTCTAAGGATAAAGTCTTCACTGATACAATACTGCTACGGGAGCTTTGACAAAATAAAGACTTTGCAGATTCATCCCACTGCTGACTGGCACATGCACACATGCAGTAACACAATGAAACGTTCAAACTCAAGGACCCTCTCTACCAGAAGGCAGCAATTTGAGCTGTACCAACTGTCTGTGGCATACAAGGGCCATGCACACGCAAGTAATGCAAGGTACCTTTACGGTCCCTCAGTGACTTCCAACCTCCAGAGTCTACAGCATGGCCACAATCCATGCACTTGGCCTTCAGAAGGGGAAGTTTCCTCCCCACAGGTGTGAGGGAAGCAGTGCCAGGCAGCCTGCTGCTTCACTCTTCTGTTGTTGCTTTGGTCTCTTGCCTTCATAGAAAAAAAGGGATGGATCTCTTTTTTTAAAAAAAAAATTACTCTCAATTTTGGGCCACCCATGAAGTTGCCCAAATAGAAACCTCAGGAGCAAAAGGCAGTAAGAGAGTCATAAAACTGTGGTAGAGGCAGGAAGAACAGACAGGGGAACATCAGTAGCTGCATTCCCAAGGAGAATGGAGGCAATGATTGCAAAGCTTAAGAAACAGACCACCACAGAACACAGTGATGGAGACAAACGTGATAACCCAGCTGAACCACTGGAACGGAAGCTGGGATGCACATCAGTCAGCTTTCCATTTAAACAGCTCCAGAAAGCATTTTGTGTACAGCCAGCCAGCACACTCAGCACCAAGCACCCTGATATGTTTGCTTTACACCTGATCTACACAGCACCCCTTTCTTGGACAGGCGGTCTGGATACTACTTAAAGCCTTGGAAGAGATGCAGGCATGTGGCAAAGAGCACTTGAAAAGTGGGATCTGATGATACACTGGGTGGGATGGCCCCCAAGTTAGAGAAAACCACCCCTGCCTTTGTTAACAACCCAAACAGTGAGACACTGAGCTTCTGCAGAGAAGTTCTGGGAATCCCCTGGCCTCAAGAAGGATTGGCATTCCCATGGAGTTCACCCCAAAATGCCAAATGCCATAAGCTGGCTTGTGGCATACAGATGTTTATGTCCTCCTCCAAACCAACCCTGAACACGGTGTGTGCCTGGCCAGCCCCCCAGCCACAGACCAGACAGCTGCTCTGCAGCAAGTACAGCTCGCACTGTACTCTGCTCATGCTGTACATCATGAAATGGGTTTTACCTGGCCTTTATCTATGGTATTTTGGAACCCACAAAATTTCAAAGCAAAATGCAGCAGTCATATAAGGACAGGGAAGTCCCCAAGCAAAGGGTCTGGGGAAGGAGCTCATCAAGGGGGGCACTAAAGTGTGCCAGGAGCCCTAAGGTGGGAGGCTGTCAGTAGACAGATTGCCCTGGAGTGCTGTAACCCACAATGCTCTCAGACAGGCCATCACAACTGGAAAGCACTGTAACCACAGCCATCCCAGAGGCAAGGGGGCAGGAGCCAAGGAGACAGCGGGGAACAACAGCCCCCAGCAGCTACATACCCCCTTCCATCAGTGCCCAGAACAAAAGCACTGCTGCACTATTCCCTATCAGGAAGCAACAGGCACCCACACCAAGCTCCACCACACTTGGTGCAGAAAGCTCCACTTCATTAGAGCCACTGTTGCCACATATGTTAGCGTTTTAAAGCACATGCATCTGGCTTAATTGAGCACTTGATTTTATTGCTGCTTTATCTCCATTTTCTGAACAGGCCTTGAGGAGAGGGCTTTGTGTGGCTGAAGTTTGCTTCTTTTTTCCTTCTTCCTTTTTTTTTTTTTTCCACTAAAATTCCACCTGAAGTAGAAACAAAAGCTGCTGTGACAGCTGTTCACAATCTCTGGGGCTGCTTTAAGGAAAGTCTCCTCTCTAGACAATAAACCTCATGCTAAATATTCTGGTTCATGTGCTTCAAAGCTGCAGATTTCAACCCCACCAATCCTCCCTTCCCACTCTGTTTCCCAAGCAAAAAAATCAGGATTAGTGGCAGAAGGCAGTGTAGTACATGTCATGAAGAAAGAAAAAGGATCTTGCTGCCCCTGCTGTCTCTGAAACTTTGCCTCTGCCAAGTCACAACAAACAGGAAAAGCAGAATCAAAACACAGCCCCCATGTCCCCCTCCAACCACCCAGTGCAGGCTGTTCTGGTGCCAGCTACCGCTCACAACAATCACACTGTGAGACTCCTCTGGCACATCCTTCCAGGTGGCCTGAACAACAGAAAAGCCCAGCTCAGGAAGCCTGCATTTGATGCATGCAGTGCTTGAATCCCTTCCAGAAAGTACAAGGGTCCTTCATGCCCCCAGACTGAGGAGAGGTTACCTGAAATGCCCTTTGCCAGCTCCTATATGCCTGTTTCCTTGTGAAACCAGAAGTCAGGCACACAGTAGCTGAGAACACAGAGCAGCACTGGCTGTAAAGTTGGCTGCTTTCCCACTAAACCTCCACAAGTACTTTGCAGCCACTGGGAGAACAGGATTGGTGCCTCCTGGGGCAAGGAGTTTGAGCACCTTTGCTGGCCTATGGCATCCTCACAACAGGCCCATGCCCAGCATCCTCCCAGAGCTTTCAGGCCATGATATGGGATGGGCACCATCCCAGACAGTATTTCTCTCACTGCAGGCCGAGGCTGAGACTGCTCAGCTGGCTGCCTGCCTGTCATGGAGCACCAAATGCACACAAATACATTATGCTGCATAGTACCAACACAGAATGCAACCCACACAAGCAGCCCAGGAGCTCTCTACCTACTAAAAGCAGGATGACCTGCTGAAATCAGGACTATTGCAGCTTCAGGGTAAGTGGCTGAAGTGATGCTTCATCATACCACCAACGTCATGGCTGTGATGCAGCAATCCCCACAGCCCGTTTCAGGCACCCAGAAGAAAGGTCCTCAATTACACCACTTGCTTCTCATGCCCATCAGGCACACTCCCCGCCCCCACCAACCATCTCCCAAGTGTCCTGCCCTGACTTCAGCTCCTTGTTCTCTTGCCTGCCATCTACAAGGGAATCCTCTTCAGCCAGTGTCACATCTTGTGAACTCGCCAGCTTTCAACTCCTCCTATGGAAGCAAGCATCAATGTCCTGCCTGATCCCCTCCTATGAGAATAAGATATTCAAAGCACTGTCAGCTCTCCCAGTGCTGCGTTCCAGTTTGATTTCATGCTGCAGTGCTGACTCCAACTCTCCTTTATTCCTGCTGCCTGGTATCTTTTCTCCGATGCCTAAACACAAAAGCCACCCGTGAAGCAAGCAAAAAACAAGGCATACTAGCAGCAGCCAAATGAGCTCCCCTGGTCCTTCCTGTCCCAGTCCAACAAGCCTTCAAACCCAGGAAAATAGATATCTAAATAGTGAAGGGAAAGAGAATCAAAATGGAATTAAACTCTGCACTTCCTATCCCAAACTGGTAATAGATGTGGATGATCCTGTGCATTTGATAATTACTCAGGAACTTTTGTTTCACTAGAGAAGAAAACAGACCTGTCTTTAATGAGACCAACATCTGGATTTCTGGGGAGGAAGGCAGTGAGCAAATTACAGTCTCCAATGCTCTCCTCTCTTCCTCCAGCAGAGTTTGTATGCACAAAGCAGAGACATCTTTCATATGCAAAATCCCTCTTTAGGCTTTACAGCTGAACCCAGCTGGACTCTACCTGTGGGAACATCAGTCCAAGTTATCCTCAAAGGGACACCCCATCTTCCAAAGTTAGGGAAGGCAGAGAATTTAGGTACTGCTGTAAAACCCACACTGACCTCTTCCTCCTCTGACCAAGACAGAGAGGGGGGCAGAAGATGGCTTCTGAAGAATTGCCTCCCAGGAAAACAGGGAGCAGCCAGGGAATGAGCTGCTCCTCTGTGACCAGCAGCTGATATCAGGACTGTAATGACTGATCATCTCCCTCCTCTGCTTCTCAAAACCAGTGACATAGGGACTTTCCCAGCCAGAGGCTGCACATGGATCATCACATTTGTTAGCCAGCCGTACATCTGTGAATTTCTATACTTCCTTTTAGATGCCATTTATATATCAAGGCCATTTCCAGCTTCTTACAGGAGCAACCTTCATAGTTCAGTTCTGTGCTCTGCTTGATCTTTTAATGGAATGCCAAATGAAACTGAAAAGTAGTGATCTTCTTGTTCCTGCTTCATAGCTTTCCCTCAGCCCACAGGAATAAGTCAGCAGAAAGATCTAAACACCACAGTGCTGTCCTTTATACTCCATTGAGACAGGTTTTGAAGACCCCTTAGCCGAGGGGTGACCTTCAGAATGCTAAGTGCACCTGCTGTGTGCCATGCATGCCTCCAAAATCAACCACAGCCCTGGTGACGGGCTGGGAGCCAGAACACCTCTTGTTTAAAAAGAAAGAAAAATGCCCAGCATTTTCGCAACTACAGAAGGCCTTGGCATGAGCTAAGGGCACAGGAACAAAGCCAAAGCACATGGAAAACAGCAGCAGCAGTTCTTACTGCTGCCTAAGTGGAGAGCTGGGACACCACCCTAGAGCAAGGAACTCACTGCAAGCTCCTGATGAGCTGCACAGGGTGCCCTGACACAGACACCCCTCCAGTGCCACCCCCAGTGCTGTCCCGATGGCCCCAGCCCATCAGCACTCGCTCTTGTCACACAGTGAAACGTGTTGGCTGAGGACCAATGAAAGCACCTTCTAATGGGATTTTTCAGGTTTCAAGGATATCAGTGTCTGGCACAGGCTAAAGTAATTAAGACAACTTCCAAGAGACAATCTGGCATTGATTAACCAGCTATTTACCACTGGACATTACAAGCTCCCACTCTAAAAATCTGCACCAGAACACTTGCCATTTCCTAATTATTTTATCCCTTGCCCCATTCCCGTCTCTCAAAAAGCCCAGCTGTGCCTCGCACACCACTCCCTCAGCCTCACCATGCTTTGCCTTGCTAAATAAACCATGATAGTGTTACCAGACTAAAGCTGAAAGGCTTCCTGAGGGTTAAAGGGAAAAGCATGTTGCTCTTGGCAAACAGATAAATCCAGTTCTCACTGAACAGGTCTCAAGATGGACAGCCACAGCCACATGTGCTTGCAATCATCATATTTACATTTGAGTCTTCCTACTGAATACCAGTAGGAAGAATACCAGGGTAAAAAAAAGCCTTGGGCTGATCTCGTTTCTACCAGCTTCATTTGGCTGATCCCTACACAGCCACAGATCTCTTCATCATCAAGTTCCTCCAGACCAGAAACATAACGCTGCAAGAGCTGAGTTAACAATTCATTTCACTCCTACCCTCTCCTACATCACTTAGAAAGCATGCCTGGAAGAGCAGCAAACAGGTAATGCTGGAGGGAAGAGTTACTGGTAGCATTTAACACCTCACAGAAGGGTTAATGCAAATTTTGCATTCAAAGACAGGACTTGTTACAGCACCAGAGAAGGTAGAATGGGCATGTCCAGTTTCAGGGCACTTCCATGCTCTCTCCATCTGTAATATCTCCAGCTGCTATGTAGTCCCCTCTTTGAAAGGGAATTAGGAAGGTCTTGCATTCCCAGCGAGCTCCAAAGGAGCAAAATACACCCAGCCTCTGCAGCTTGAGAGTCCTTCCATGCAAAGCTGTATCATCTCTGCTCCCAGTGCCCCCACACGAGATGCATGGAAAGACAAGAAATGGGTGGGACAGGACTTGGCCTCTTTTGAGGCCTGCAGAATACTAGGTAAATTGATGGGGCAACATAAATATTTATTATTAAGGAGGTGTAAGGGAAGAGGAGAATGGAAACTGCTCATCAATAATGAAAAGCAAAAGTGAATAAAAACTGTGGAGATAAGTCCACACAGGCATCTTTCTTGTTCCTAAAATACATAATGGAGCACCACAGAAGAAAGTAGGACAGATTGGTCAGATAAGATACTGGACAGGAAAAGGCAACCAGGAAAAATTTGACTACACCTATAGTTAAACCTAGGAAGACCAAAAGGAATTAACAACTCTTATAAATATGCAGCTTTTACTGAGATGAAAACTACTTGGATTAGACAAACATGGACAGTCCAAAATAATTAGCCACTGCTACAGTTTACAACAGAGTTGCGATGCTGTATCATGTTATGAGTGATTTTAAAATCGAGACCAAATGTTTTTTATAGGGTTCTAGTAAAAACAGCTGTTCACACAGCAAAAATCTGTGGTCCGAACTGGACAAGGAAGCAGGCTTGAGAATTGGACGCTGTCCTCTGGCTGTAAAGCTGTGAAAAATTAACCTGGGAGCATCAGAGATGGATGCCCTAAGACATCCTAAGACCTGACACCATGTGGAATGATCCCTAAACCAAGAACCTCCAGCAAATAAAAGGGCAGTGCTCAGATCACACCGACTGCAGTGGAGCTGGGATGGAAGTCTCCAGATGATGATTCCTTACAAAAGCGGCCTTGATCAGTTGCCACAATTGACAATGTCAGCCTTAATCCTTAAATTGAACAGAAAATGGGGAAGCACCCATACAATGAAACAGCCCCAGAGACAGACAAAGGAACAAACTCTTAATAGAGCATCAGCTGGTGGAAAACGTGAGAAGTCATCGGAGAAGTCATCCAGACAAATTAATTTGGAAAATGGCAGAAGGCTGATGAATATTTGGCATCAAAACAGCCATCAGCCTCCCCGCGATGTTCCCAGAATGAAACCGTAGAACGAGCCATAAATAGTCTGAAGTGCATCTTGCTCCTTTGCCCCAAAGGCAGCATGGCCATGCTGGGGGAGCTTGGAAGTGGAGAGAAGCAAATGCTTAAAATCTAACCCTCACTGAGTCACAGGAATAAATGTCTAGAAAGGCCCACTATAAGCTGGGGAAGAGCCTTTTGGAGCCCTTAAAGGCATGTGACACTTCTCAGTTTCTCCCCTACCAGCTTGTATTTCATTTGCAATTAAAGTATCAGAGCTGCCAGCTATCCTTTACCCCGTTTCTGTCAGGACTGCTGGCCTCAGACAACATACCTGATACCTCCTCTTGAGCAACTCATTCTCTGTTCCCAGCTTTACCACATTATCTAGTCATTTGCATCGTGTAAGGGCTTTGTTTTAAAACCTTCCCCCGCTTACCTGTTGCAAGTACTCACTTTCTGATCACTTGCTCCATTTCCCAAATCCCCTTTCATTTAAAGTTTAAGGTCACAAAGTGCAGATTTCCTCATTTCAGCTCCCCCCAAAGCTGGAATAGTTTGGCTTGGCTGCAAAGTAAACTCTAGAGCCTAAAGAAAACAAACACATATGACACTTCTGCTACTCTGAAATGCTGAGCAATAAAATCTCAGTAAATAAATAAATAGATAGAAACTTGCTTTAGGTCAGAGAATGTCGTGCCACTTGGTTCATTAAATTTTTTTAAAACAGGCAGACCAGGAATCCACACCTAAAAACAGTATTAACAGCAAAACCATCTCTCAATTACCTTTGAAAATTCATTACAGTAAGACTTCTTGTGAAACTGGAATACTGCTTTAGCCTCAATCCAACTGAATGAAACCCCAAACTCTTTTGAGCACAATTTTATTTCTAATTTGGTCTTGATCATCATTTGGTCACACTGATCTTTAACAATCACTCTCCCATGTCAAAACCTGTTTTCTGCCAAGCTGAAGGAGCATTAGCATGGCAGGGTCAGCACTATGTCCTGTGTGTTGACAAAACCTGCAGGGCTCGTGAGGAGAACTAAAACACTTTAGAAAATTCTTCTTTTAAGGGGAAAAAATCCCCCCTGGGATTAGTGCAAGGGCCTTCTGAACCACTGGACATGAGACTTTGCCATCAGCCACATCACAGCAGCCTCCTTGGGAGCAGAAAAGTATTTGCTCTGCCCTTGAGGTACCACCTGGAGATGTCATGCTAGAAAGACAGTGCTCCAGCCAGCAGAAGATGCCATATTTTCAAGACAGGATGTTATTAGGGCTGAGTTATGGTATGATGTCCTCGTGCCAGCATTATTTTCTCACTCACAGTGCTCTTTCCCTTCCCCGTCTTTGTTTTCCTCCTGTAACTCATCAGAGCAGCCAAGTCCTCCCCACGGCACAAGCTCCCACTCCCCTGGAGCTCTTCCCTGCACCTGTGCCTGCCTACATCCATTTTTCAGGCTCATGACTGCTGCTGAGGGCTTGCCAGCTGTCTGTCAGGGGGTTAACGCTTCCCTCCCCGTGGGACACTTCTCTGTGGATACAGGGTGAGCCTGGGTGGTTTCTTCAAAGCGGGATGGAAGTCCTCCCTCACCCTGGGATCAATTAACACACACTGTCCACAGCCACGTTTCACTAGCAAAGTCCCATTCTTCAAAGCCTGGTCCTTCCCTGCCCGTCCCAGCACTGTTCTATTCATCTTTATCCTCCTGATCCTCTCAACCATCCACATTGTTTGTTCTAAAGCGTTTTTCTGGGCTTTCTCTCTTTGTAGCAATGAGCCTAGCAGTGCAACCACAAGTATTCAAACTCTTCACACCTACAGTTTCCACCAGGACTGGTGCTCCTGCCCTCTGACTGATTTCAATCAATTTTGTTCTTTGCCTTTTAGTTCCTACCTTCAGCTTCCAAGATTTCCATGTCCTCATCCCCTCCAACTGTATTTAACAATGAAGCTAATTTGGTTAATACTGGATCCATACCTACATCATCTTTGACCTTCCAGTTGGTCCTTGCTGCCCAGCAGCTTCAAGTCTAATTTTATTTATGTAGCTGAGAAACCTGTTGCTATTTGTTTTAATTTCTTTTGCCAAACCTAACGCAGCATGACTTTTGGCAATTCTCATTTTATCCCTACCCTTCCTGACCTCTTAGACATTGCTTTTTTGCCAATTAGTCTTTTTTTCCATTCCTTACAGAGTCCGTTTAATCCCAACTATCCTTTTTAAGGTGGCTATTCACCAGCTTTCAGCAAGGAGCCCTTTCCTGCTCTGTTTTCCTCCTCTGCTTAGGACTCCTGGTCCAGACAGTTTCTGCACCTCTGAATTAGAGGCTCTGTATCCTCTGCATTCATGATTCTCTGCCCAGATGACTTCACCCACCAGGTTTTTTCACTTTTCAAAGTTTGCCCTTTCAAAGACAAGTATCCTAGTTCCAGATCTACTTTTGTTTAGGTTTCTATTTCATTTAAAAGGAATCCATTTTATGAGCACTAGGTCCAAGATTCCTCTGTACAATCAAGCCCTCTTAACATCAACACTAGTTACCAAAACAAAACCTAAAATAGCACCTCCCTTTGCTGGTGCTCCATTTAATGAAAAAATTTGGGCTACCACATCCAGGCATATCTATGTTTTTTTATCTTATTACTAAAACATGTTTGCCAATGTGTATTCCTAGATATTAAGATACATTCCTAAGTTCCCACAGCAATATTATTTTGGAAACTTTTATCTTTCCAATAACATTACAGAGACATTTATCCACGGCCACGGGTAAGAATTTCCTTCATTTTCTTCATTTTCAATTCCACTTTCTCCACAACAGTTGTCTTTCTTGTCTTTACACTGCTATAGCTAGGACAGCAGCACTACCAGTCCATGTAGGCTACATGCCAGTCCCTCTGGTATCACCAATTCAAGATCCTTGACTTCTGATCTTCAGCCATCCAGCCCTTCCTCCTTTTCTGGGGATACTAGCAAAGAAAACAAAACACACCATCACAAGAAAACATCACCACAAAACCCTGTCACTGCAGAACATTTAAGTCTGCTAATTGTGGCCTCATCTTTGGTCAGTTTGGGATGGAGTCAGTAGTGTTGGCTCAACATGAGGGACTGTGAATGGACTTGTCATGGATGTCACAGGGCCTGGCACGTTTCTTCATCAAAACCAATGTTAGCCAAAAAAAGAGGAAATGCAAATGAAAGAGGATGAATTAGACTAAGACAAAAATGGATTCTGGTAGACTAAGAAAGTCTCAGTGCCCATTCTGTTAGTGACTGTGGGACCAAAGAGTTTTGCTTTCAGTACTTTCTTTGTTCGTGATCCCACTCCAATTTTTGTGTGCTCTGTTTCACAGTGAAGTCCCTGAAAGCAACGAATGTGGCCCTGGCCATAATCCGCTTAAGGTAATTTATGGTGGTACAATACAGCTGACTTCAGGGAAGTCAATCCTGACACCAGGAAGGTCCCACGAACAGTCTCAGAGCCAAGTTCGTGAACTAGGATTCAAGAGGATTGGATTCGAGCCCTCCTACCCTGCTTCTTGATCCTTAAGAGACCTTGAGGAAGTCATTTTATCACTCTATCCAGCAGGACACATCTATAAAAAAGGGACCATAAAAATCCCATCCTTGACAGAATGACTGTTAGCATCAAGCCAGCAGATAGGACAAAAATCTTGTAACTATGGGAAGGACAGCCAGATAGCTAAAATGAATAGATATTCAGGTGCAAGTCCCTTACTCAGACCCTGACTGTGCTTTTAGTGCCACAAAAGTAATTTTCCTTTTATTTTGTCATGCTATATTCACTGAACATACAGGCTAAAGTAAAAAGGGGCAGGGGATTGGGAGAAACTCCATTTTCTTTCTCTATTTAGCCCTGCAAAGGCTGGAGGTGCTCAGCAAAATCCAAAAAGAGGATTGTGGTAATTACCTCACCTGCCTTGCTCCAAAAATTGCCTCTTCACAAAAAACCTCATGCACTGCAGCTGCCTAAACTAAGACAACCCCAGACAATAATCCTGAGACGTGCATTTGATTTTTTTCCTCAGACTATGCAGATTAAGCAAAACTGGCCCCATGCAGAAGCCCAGGAAATACAGACAACTGCCTCTGACACAGCCCCCACTCTGGACCACACAGCAGGGTGGGTGGGGAGAACACAGATGTTTCCCCACAGCACCAAACACAATTCACCTCACTGTTACCCTCTTACCTGCTGAAAAAATCCTATTCCTGCTTAGCATCAGGCACTGTGATTACCAAGCCTGGCAGAGTCTGGACACTCTTCAAACTTGAAAATTTCAGGTAAGATTTGGGTGCATCCTTGTTTTTCTTTTTTCCTTCCTCCCTCATAAAACAAGAATCAGCAATTTTGCAGAAATAATTTGCATTTTCTCAACCCAGTCATTTTTCATATCAAAGAGGTGTACGTGCCAAAACACATGTGAGCCTAGGCATGTAAGAGGCAACAGAAGTCTCCAACTTGTCCTTGAGAAACGTCAGGCAGTAATAAGCTATTAATTCATAGGGAGAATGCTGCTCTCAGTCAGTGAACAGCTTCAGAGGGACCAAGACTTGGTCCTGAAGGAACTGTAAAACCCTGGGAGCAAAGATCAGACTCCTAGAAGTGACAGGTCTAACTCCTCAACCGAGCCTCTTGTTCAAATGCTATTACCACTTAAAATCAGTGTGTTGACCTGAGGCCCCTCCACAAGTGTCCCACTATACTATTTGCTCAATAGGCTAACTTAGACATAATTTTGTCTCCTAAAAACTTTTTCATCAAAGAACAACACTCAAGCTCCAAAGGAAAGGGTGAGCATCCCTAATCTCACTGCTTCATGCCTGGATTAGGTAATATTGATCTTCAGGTTTAGAAGCTGAGCTCCCTCAAATCCACCTGTTCCTGCTGAACCTCCCAAGGCCTGGCCGATTCAAAGGCTGCAATAGCAGCCACACGATGAAGTCCTCCAGCCCTGAGCCTTTGCTTTCCATAAATTCATCACAGTTTATAAATTCTCTGAAATCAGCACGGCACCATCACAACGCTTAGCCCTTGTTTGTTCCACAGGGAATAACATAACTCCAGCGTTGGGCAACTTGACTTGCAAAAATCCAGGCTGTCTGCTCCTCCCACCCTAAGGAATGCTCTTGCCTGCTCTCCATTGTATGGTCTGGATGGCCATGGGTTTGGAAGGAGGACAAAGCAAAGACAAAGGGACAATACAATGGTTTAAGACAGCAGCCTGGTCTCTCATGTCGCCATATCGCCTCAGCTGGTTATAATCTCCTCCACAAAATGAAATAACAAGAGAATGACTAATGACTGGAAGATGAGTGAGCCTTGCTGAGGCAACACAGCAGGGCAAAGGACCCTTGCCAAGAGCAGTGAGAGTCTTATTTCAGTGTTTCCATGAATGCAGCTGCCATTTACCTATCTCTCCCAGATCCCAGCATGCCTTCAGAGGGCAGCTGAGATGGAAAGGAAAAATCCTGTCCTTCTCTTTCACCAATTAATGGCCCCAGATCACCTCAGTTGCTCTGAACCCATTTTCCCTTAATGAGCTAGGCCAGCCTGATGCTCATCCTCCACAGCTGTTCACAAGCACCTATTAGAGATCTCTCAAGCACCCAGAGAAAGCAGCATGAACAGGATCAACCAGGAAAACCCCAGATGGCCTAAGGGGAGGGAAAAAAGGCTGCACGATGCAACCTTGTGCTGAAGTAAACCTGCCCTAACCAGTTCCCATCCAGAGGAGTTTCTTCCCAGGGCAAATGAATTTCTTCCCGGGACAGCTGTTTGTTCATGTGCAGATGCCCAGAGGCAGCTACCTCCTTGCCTTGTCTCCACCGGCCCCTCCCCATCATCAATTATCATCAATTATATTTCATGTTATTTCACTCCTTGCTTTGAGCAATAGCAGCTCTTGTTTCAGGTAAAGACACACTTCCCCCTCTGTTTCCCGATTTCAGGCCAAGCCTTCACTGTAACATCTGAGAGCAACATTAACTGGTGACCCTGTTCTTCCTTACACTCTGATGGAGCAAAAAAGCAGTAGTTCAAATGCATTCCACCATCAAAATCCCCACATGGAACCTCCGGGGACTCTACTCTCTCTGGCAGCTTAGTCTGAACTGGAGGGTTCTGCTGTGCTGCATGATGAAGGAAAGTCTGACAGACATCAACCTGCCATCAGCCGGGGTGTAAGCAACAGCTTTCAGGAGGTTGCAAACAATGGGAAAGAAAAGGATTGACAAGACAGAAAGGAAAAATTGCATTAAAACAGCAAGATTTTGACCAAAATACTCTTGAATTGGGGGAGGATAATGCCAGTTTTAACGTCTCTTCTGCCCAAAAGGACAATGGACTGGAGGGTTCTCCAGGGAGAACAAGGAGGTTTTCTGTTCAGGGGACTGTCATGGATGAATTCTTTCCATTTGGCTTTCCAACATCAAATTTGTAGTATTTTAAGTACAAAATTAAAAGCATTTTTGCCAATTTTCATTAAATTAGTAACAAATAGTTTGAGTGGCTCCAAAGATTATTATACCAGGCATGAGATGACTGAAACATGGGAAATGTCACCACTTATGTTTAAAAATACAAAAAAACCCCATCACCCATAGGGCCTGACTCCCACAGTCAGTCTAGAGAAAACTGACAAGGGACTGCACATTTGCCCACCACCAAATCCTGTCCAGCCTAGCATGGAAATACCCAGAGACACAGCTGGGCTGGAAAACCTACAGTGGCAGACAGCATCTGTTTGCCACTGCAGCTGGAAAAGGCAGAGAAAGAAAAAGCACTGGACACCTCCTAATGACGGTGTAGGACAAGCCAGTAAGTCCTCAGTGATTGTCTGCCTTCGAAGAGACAGAAAACCCACAGGAAACATCAAATACAAGGTTCCCCTTCCAGTGTCCCCTGCTTTATCTCCTCACACTCACTATAGAGTGTGTGACCTTCACAAAAGGAGCAGGGACAATGCTCATCCCAGAATAAGATCCAGGGAGGGACAGAATACAAACATCTCTGCAACAGAGCCTCAGCACCTCTCATCTTCCAGATCCTGAAACACTGACTAATTAGAAACATCTTTAAATCCCCAGCTGGGGAGGTGCCTGAAAAGAGACAAAACATAAGGATGATTATGATATTTGTAAGTGCTGTTACTTGTTATCATCTCAAAATGTTGACAGCAGCTCTTAGCAAGCACGCACCAGTGAATAGTTTACATGCACTAATTCTCTCTTAAAAAGCATGTGTTTAACCCTCATCAGAGACAGCACTTCTCTATTCCACATGCAACCTCAGGAACTGCCAAAATTATTTAAAGCCCTAGCAAACTTCCAAGAGCTCTTGGAAGTGATAATCAACCCCCTCTTGCCCACACGTGACTCTCAAGGCCTGTTTTTCATGCTCTACAGTTTCCAGCTGGGACCCATCAGCAAGCTATCAATTGCCCCTTACATGCAGATGAACAGGTAATTAGTTAAATAACCTAATTAATATTAATACACTTGAGTGATATAACTAACAAAGCTTGATTTTTAAGGAGTTTTATGTCTCTTTCCTGAGAGTGCGGTTGGGAGTACATTGTTGGTTCTTTGATGTCAAATATTGGCTGAGTTTCTGCTTCAACCCCTTAGGAGATATGAACAAGGTACAGTCCTACCACCCAGCAACTATTTCCATAAAAGCCATAGGAAACCAGTATCTTAAAGCTCAATCCCTCCACTGAATTTTCCGGTTCAAAAGTTTTCAGGGTAGCCATAGAGACAAAGATAATCCACACGTGCCCACACACAGGCTCGTTTGGAAGAAAGCCAGGCTCAAAATGGGACAGCCAGTGCATTGCTTTAAAACAAGAAAGAGAAGTCTTTACTGAGTGCAAGAGCCAAACAAGGACCATGTTTGCACTTTATTGCCCAGATGCCCTCTCAACAAAGTTAATATGGCATGGCAAACTGTAGAGGTATTAAGGGGGAAAGATCTGCACTTTGACTGCCATCAGATGCTTTGGACACATGAAGTATGCACTCATATGATGGGAATTAAAATTTAAAAAATAATTTTAAAAAATCAGGTTTGGAAGTTTTAAGGTGTGGGGGAAGAGACAAAGGACGGGCACAGTGAACTCAGCCTCGTAAAACACATGCATGCACTGGCCTGCAGCAAGCGGGGACGTGGAGAGCTCGGGTGCCAGGTCCTGGAGCAGCACAGGGGATCCTGCCCTCCCCATCCCCGCGGCTCAGGCGGTGGCACAAACAAGCAGGGGCAGACATGTTACGGAGCAGCCCGCAGGGAAGCGCCAAGCCAGTTGCTCACCTCGCAAAGCCTGTGGGCAAGGCTTGCTCACCACCTGCCTCCAGCTGCTGCACAAGGGGAGCCAGGGGACGCGGCCCCACAGCAGCCCCACGCACAGCAGCAATGGGATGCTCTGCTCCAGACCCCATCCCGGCTGGGAGGGGGTCCCGTGACTCCAGCACATCACACATGGAGGAAAACCAGGGAGAGGGCTGGATCAAGCAGGAGAAATGAAGTTTGAATTCACTTAAAAGTAGTTTTAGGACCCAAATGAAACACAGCAGGCCCAGGGGATGCTTCAGGCTGGCTGAGCTGGCCTCACCACCACTGACGAATTCAGGAATACCTTCTGCAGCAAAGAACTCCTTCCAATTCCAGTGTCTGCCAGTAGCAACGTTTGCCCCTGTGCCCCATTACCCAGGAGACCATCGAACTAGCCAGTAATTTAAATATTCCACAAATTTTCTGCTCTGTTCAGGTTCAAGGAACATTGTCAAGGTAGATACATCCCTAAAAAATCCCCACCACACACATAACACCCCCAGCCTGAACCCTTCGAAAAGTGAGAGGGGGAGAGGAAAGGAAAAAGCTGTGTCAGGATGGAGGACACAGCATGAAGGGTGCAAGCACAGGCACATCAACAGCTCCTGGGAAAGAGGAGGGGGTTGAAACACAGCCCAGACCTGCTGCTTAGCAGCTGGGATTTAACACTTGTTGCAGCAGGAGAAATTAGTTACAGAAATCAGCACAGAGAAGGATGGGGGTGTCAGGTTCAACACAGGGCTGCACCAAGGGAGAGCAGCAAAAGTGTTGGCTTAGTTTGTTCTATTTTGCTTTTTATTTTTTGTGAATAGATCTTTATACTCCTAATCACAGTCCCAGTATTGTATATCCTCACTTAGATCTTCTTATTCTACCATCCTGGTGCATCTCCAAGGCATGAATACCTTGGAAACACGAATAGCAAGTGAATTTTTATTATTTTCTCTGCTGGAACTCTTAGGGATTTGAAAGAAAATGCTTTTGTTAATGGCAACAGCTAGCTTTATCAGCTGTAATTCCTACCACTGATCCAAAGAGAGTATTGAATGGGAGGAGTAAAATGAAAATCCACGTCCCACCACCATTTGCCTCACTGAACACGCTGGTGCTGCCCAGGCATCACCCACTGCATGGCTCCTTCAGCACAAGACCACCCCACTGACCCCTTCTCCCCTGGGGAGAGGGGAGGGGGAAACACCAGACAGTGAGGGCAAGACCTCAGGAGCCACACTCAGCATTTCTGCAGGACAACCCTCTCCCCATACTCCTGTTGCAGATCCTCCTGCAAACAGCAGGCTCTGCAGGAGAGCGAGCGGGCAGGAGGAGCCTTCCCTGCCATCCCACCTGGGAGCACGCGCGTGAATTCCCTGACCCGAGAGCAGCAGGGCTGCAAGATTGCTCCCTACTCTTATCTCAAACCACAAGCCTTTATTTCTATTTTTTCTCCAGCTGAGGAGAGAGAGGCTTTAGTGGGCATCCGGCATCCAGCCAGGACCAACCCACCACAGATGTGCACAGGCTCCTCTTTAAAATTTAACTGGTGCCAGCAGCAGCTCAGGTTCCTGTTGCAGGTGGCAGAGCTCCCTACATCAGGATGAGCAGTGAACGCCTCCGTCCCACATCTGAAATTGTTTGAGAAAAATGAAACCTTAGCTGAGCTACCACCCATCTGAGCACTCATGAAGTGAAGGCTCCTGAGATTTTCCCCAATACCTGTGCACTTCAGTCACACTTCACGTTGTGACTGCAGAGGACCAGACAGTCCTCTGCTTCCAAGATTTCTTCCTGCAAGGAATGTGAACCACTTGGTTTTCCCACACTGATGAAGGGAGGAAAGCCAAGACACCAAGCAACCACAGGCCCTCAGAAAAGAATTCATGATGAAAAATGATGGCTTTTCCCCTCAGAAGGTGTGACCTTAAACTGGGAGGAATCTAGAACCTCACTGTGCACTGCAGCCCCTCACCCCATGGAGGGCTGCACAATCAGGACTGCACCTACACATTACAACTCTTGCTAAAGCATGTCAGTCAATGAAGAGACTCAGCAGGAGCCTAGTTGGGCTGGTGGACAAAAGGGAGGAGGCAGGAAAAAACTGTGACAAATTGAAAATTCATCATGGATTGCATAACTGCATGAATAATTCCTTTCAAGCCAAAAGAGATTCCTGCAAAAGAGGTAGCTTGATGCAGTCCCTCAGGTCCATTTAATAAAAGAACTCCCAGACAGATGGGTGGTCTGGATATTCGGGTTTTTTGGCAGGGTTTTTTTTTGTTTGGTTTGTTTTGTTTAAAAAAAAAAAAAACTCTAAAAAAACAAAACCAAAAAAACCCCCAAAAAAACTCCATTTCGAGATGCAGCTCATCTTCTATCAGCAGAGAAGAGCTAGAGGAACCAACCAAACAGGTGACACCGACAGATTTTTCCAACGCTGGTAGGACAAGAATTTGATCAAAATGGCAAAGATTTTCATTCATGAAAACAAAAGAAGAAATGCTCATCGGAAGGGAAGGAAGATATGAAAAAATATTTTCTCTAAGCCACTGAGACTTATGAAAGCATCAGGAAAGAGGAATTGGTGAAACGAAGAAAGGGACTGGAAAAAAGTCCCAACAGTAAGGTATACTTAAGGTACTGAGTGTCATGCCCAGAAGCAGGGATGACCCATATCTAAAATTATAGGACTCAAATCCAGAACCACTGAGGTCAGGAAGGGTCCCATTGCCTGCATCTCCCAACTGCCATGACAGGGTTAGGCTTTTTCTATATACCTAATCAAATTCTGCAATAATCTCTTCTGACCCTTCTTGCAATAGGACAAAAGGAAGTACCCTTAAAGCTGTAGCAGGGGAGGTTTAGATTGGATATCCGGAAAAATTTATTCATAGAAAGGGTTACTAAACATTGGAATAGACTGCCCAGGGAAGTGGTCGCACCACCACTGAAGATATTTAAAAGATAAGGCACTTAGGGACACAGTTTAGTGGTGAATCTGGCAGTGCTGGGCTTACAGTTCAACTCAACGATCTCAAGGGCTTTTTCCAACCTAAATGATTCCATGATTTTGATGCAGAAGGCATACTGTTTCCCAAAGACAGCCAGGCATTTCAGGAGCAGTATTGCCAAAGAATGCATCTGGGCCCTTAAGCACCCACACAGATGCCCTGATGTCTAATATTCCAGTTAAACCATGCTGCAGCCTTCCTCTTGAAGTGAACACTAACAGGGCCTTTCCTCCTCTATCTGGTCAGTGATTTTTACCAAACTTAGAAGATGAAAATCATTGGTCAGACCTCTGCACCACCCCACCAGCAGGGAGCTGGCCAATAGATCCAAAAACTAGTGGGAAAGAGAAAACCTTTATAGAAAGCCGACTAAAATTCATTCTGTCCTGTGGGATCTTTAGGAGCCAAGCCCACTGGCTTTGGAGCTCCCTCCTTGAATTCCACATATTTTACACTATTTGCCTAAAACCAGATTCCCAACTCTCTGCCAAGCCCTCCTAATCCATCAGCTTTGAGGCCAGGACTGCAGCCCACTCCATAAGTTCCTCCTTTCTTCTGTGCAGCCCAAGCTTCTCCTCCTCTTCCCTGAATGCCACTCCCACAACTGCTCATTACCCATTTTTCTCCTTCACCTCAGTTCCCCTCTTCTTGCTTCCCACATGAATATCATGAGCTCTAACACCCCACCTGGCCAATCACAG
>VWZN01010897.1:222495-235300 GCA_013396955.1 Regulus satrapa | reverse complement strand
GCTGGATCAATGAATGGCAGGTTTCAGCAGGTTTTCACTGAGCCAGACAGGTCACAATAATCCTGCTAGCACCCTGCTGAAAATATGCAAAGTAAATATGAGACCAAGCACAGGGAGAGAGAAGATGAGGTGGCAGAAACACAGCAAGAACACAAGAGGAAGAAAGAAAGCAAAGCACCTTATAACAGGAAAATAATAAACTTGTTGACCAACTTGCTGTTGACCAAAAAAAAAATGCAATGGGAAAAAAACTACAGGGTTCTACAGAAAAAAAAATCAGCAAAGGAAGAAGGCAAGAGAGACTGGGATAAGCATGCTGGCCTGAATGCACACGGTCAGCATTGGTATAATGATGCATATTTTTTGCTTGGCTAAGGGGATCCCAGAGGGCCCACAAAAGCCTTCTGCAAGTCAAAGGACCAAGCACTTGACTACTCCCAGGTGGAGCAGCTGCTGAGTCATTCCTTACCCATCAGCCTCTCATCCCACAAAAGTCCAGACTTCTGCTATTGCAAAGAGTATTAAAAGGAATTTTTAAAAAATCCCAGGGAATTTTGCATTGTAGCCTTTTCAGTGTTTTCCCCACCCTGGCATCTTCAAAGTAGGCAACACGTGGCACCATCATAGTTTTTGCACTGCTCATCACTGGAGCAGGTAGCAAGCAGTCTAAGGAACTTACTCTCCTAAAGTACAGTCTCATTTACTGAATATTCCAGGACCAAAGGATAAGCACGCCCAAGAACAACACACTTAGCTGTACCTGCCTCAGTTTCCTTGACTCCCAGGTGGGGCTTTTACTGTGCAGCAGAGGCCAAACAGCCAGTCTGTGCCTGGGGGCTGCAGAAACACAGTCAGGGAGGAATGAGATTAATTACATGAATAACAAAAAGCCGGATGCCAGCCACCACCCCCCACCCCACACAGCTCAGCAGGATGCAGAAGGGAAGCAAGCAGCTCAAAACCCAGAAGAGCTCCCAAATGAGGCCAGTCTTATCCTATTCCAGCTACGGACCTGCATCTTGGCCTTCATAAGGGCCAAGAAAAGCCCTGCACATTTTCTTTAGAAAGGAGCACAACAGTGAAAAGCCCCCAGTAGGAGAGTTTTCCTTTCAGTCTGACCTGGACCGTCCTGTGCATCCGCCACGAGGGCACAGCCACCGGGAGCCAGCTCGCCCGCTCAGGGAGGAGAAAAGGGAAGTTAATTTTCGCAGCCAAAAGAAAATAGGGAGTTCATTTCAGATGGCAGGAATGTAACCGTGACGTTTAGTCACTTGCTATTTCTGCTTCCCGGCAGTGTCTCCACAGGAAAGCCCCTGGACAGAAGCACCCTGCAGGCAGCATTGCAACATATGTGTGCTCAAACTCTGCCGTCTAATCCCACTCCTCTTCAGGTCCTTGAGAAACAGGGGCGGTTTTGGGGAGATTCAGTCTCCCTTATCCTGTGCCTTGGCTGCCTTAAACAGATGCATGAGCCTGGGAAAAGGGCAAACCTGCAATTCAGGCCCAAAGCTGCTCAGGGTTGGATCCCAGGTGAGAACAGCAGAGCTCCACTCTCTTCAGGACATGTCAGCCAGGAGAGGATGGCAGCTCTTCCCTGCATCGGCCCCTGTGCTGGGCTCACATCAGAGGGAAACCAACACCACCTCTCCAGCTCTGAACTGCTGCCATTGACCTCTGGCACAATGGGGAAATCACATTTGTTCCGGGTTCAGCTGTGATGAGGGGTGACCCTATCCGATGGCTTTTCAGCACCTCCAGCCTAACTCCACCACAGGAGCACTCTGATCTGCGCTGTCCTCGTCCCTGCCAGGTTGTGGCTACATGTCCTCCAGCCATCGTGTGTGCTTCCACACTTGGAGAAAGAAGAGCAGCCCAGCTGGGGCTACTCCAGTACAGGGCAGGCTGCACACCTTGCACAAGCCCCAGGTACTGGTGTCAGGCAGGCAGCTCAGCTCAGGGATTTCCAAAGCTCAGCCCAGTGTACCAGCCACTCACAGAGATACCTTTGTCGCTGTCTGACTGCACTAACTGCAACCCTTGTATTGCAGGCTCTTTCTGTCACACAACCTAAAGTCCCATTCCATCCACAGCTATTTCTTGGGCAAAACTTTCGTAACTTCCCTCATCTGATGGGAGTCCACTGCTTCAGCAGCAGAGTTGCAAAATCTTAATGCAGGCTGAGCACAGGTTGTCAGGACGTGGTTTGCATGGCAGTGGGCAGCCCGCAGTGGGGTGTAAACATTCCCACAGGAGCATTTACACACTCAACACTGAGGTTGATATCCGTCTTAAAGATGATGATGATGATGGAAGGCAAGCAAGATGCATAATTTAACTGCCAAAAATGCCATTTCATCACAGGATGCCATGGAGGGGATGTGCATTCTGTTGACAATCCACACACAGCCAGAGGAAAGCAAATGAGAAGAACTGGGGGAAAAAAAAACCACACAGCAAAACACAGACTCAGTTAAATATTTATGGGGGCCACTGCATTTCAATTACAAGCAGGTTTTTTTTTAGGTCAGCTGAGACATTTTAGTTCTGCTAGGGCAGATCAGCTCCAGGGGACAGGATACTGCTGACAGCGACAAGCCAGTCAGCAGCTCAACCCTCCTAACACACCCCGTAACTAAGGATAAAAACAGATCTGGGCAGGGCTGTGCTTCCACTGGGCACAGCCCGAGTGATGGGACCTCCCTTCTCACCACAGCTGAAGCCTCAAGACGTAGGACTGATGTACACAGACATCACTGTGGGTTTGTACGCCTCTCCCAGCACCTGAAGCCCCACTGCTGGAAGTCAGGGCAGCTCACCAAATAAAGAAGTTACCTCTGTGAGCAGCCAGCAGACCAGGCTGTGCTTTGCAAATCCCTGAAATTGTAGGCTGAGCAGTATCAGCAGCATGATGGCTTTCCATAGCACGGTTCCTGCCCTGCAAGGCTCACTCCGTACTCTTTTCACAGGTTCCAAATTTGTGCACTGCTGGCTGTCACCTAGGGCCAGATTATGAGTGTGACAGACATTCAGACAGGTTCACCTACTGCCCATCATACCTGCACTGCCCAAGCACTCCAAGCACTTTCAGTGTGGTCTGGATTTGCAAAGGTCAGTTTCAGCATGTGCAGGATCAGCCTAAGGGCCAGGAGTAAGGTAACAAATCCTTGAAACCAGCATGATAAAAAGCATAAACAGAAAAATGGAGGAAAGCAGCAACCGAAATCCACAACAAACATTACTAAGACAACAGAAGCTTTCCAACCATCTAAGATTAGAAGAATCTATGTCTGCATTTGCATTTTTTACTCTTCGTACAGGGCACATTTTGTTAATGCTGGAAATTCTGTGTTTCAGTCCTTGTTAGCTCATTTGGCCATAGTCCAGGATGAGGGTCACAATTCTCAAGAGGGCTGAGCAGCAACCAAACCACTCTGTGCCCTGGGACCTGCAGTAACTTTACCACCTCACTCATCAGCTTTCTCTGGTCAAACCCGCTCCATCCAAAAAAAAACCAAGTCAAGCCTGGGTCACAAAAGTGGGGCTGAGCAGAAAGGAGGGGTCAGACTCAAAATGAGAACCCCTGTCCAATCACAAGTATCTGAAACAATGTTCATAAAGCAAACACTTGCAATGACCAGCAAGCAGTACACCTGCCCTTACCAGCAGGGCAAATCTCAAGATAACATCAGCACTTCTAAAAAGGGATCAAAATAAAAGCACACTGAGTCCACAGACAACATTTGTTTAAAAGCCACATGAGAGGTGGTAAATTCCTGCAGGCTGACCCCCCACAAACGTAAGCAAGGGAAAATTATCAGCTCTGGGCTCAGAAAATATTTACTTGGTCTAACATTACTCTGACTACACTCAATCAAACATTTCCAAAGTCCCATGCCACCATAACTCAAGTGCAGAGCAGCCTTTCATTGGGGGTATTTCCAAGCACTTCACTACCATAAAAGCCAACAGTGTCCTTGCAAGTTAGGAAACTCATTCTGATGGGAGAGGAGGCTGAAAGTGTGCAGCATCCTAAAGCCCTAAAGGGTCAGATGGGAACACTGCATGAAACTGAAGCTGTGGGAGTAATTACGAAGCCTTGATGAACAGCCTAAACTGGGCAGGGAATAAGAGGCTGAGAGGAGACTGTGTTGTGGAGCAGGCTGGGGTGTTTAAGTGGCTGCAATTGATCTAAAATTCAGGTTTAGATCTCATCTGGCCAAAAGCCGCAGCTTGGGAAGCACATCTGGTGGAGGATGTCAGTATACTCTGTGTGTTTCCTCACAAAAGCTTGGAATACCAGTTCTTGTTTTTAGTACTATTTCCATTTCTTCATGTAATGAGTTCAGTGTTTCAAGCAGCCCTGGAGGAACAGGAAGGACAAGTCCTGTAATAAAACTAATTAATTCATGTGGAATTTCTAGCCACTATTGTGAAAGTGGACAAATTCCTCACTTCTGAAAAGCTGCCCAAGTGGCCATTAATCTGGCTGTGGTCACTAGCAGGATTCCTGTGGCCTCCTGCAACACCCAACCAGCCCCCGGGACAGAGCCTGCAGAAACCAAAGTGGATGTTGTTATTTCCTCACGCCGATTCCCACAGCCCAAGTTTTACTAGACAAGATAGCTGCTTCAGGGGGCTCCATGCCAAATTCTTCCTCGTGCCCACAGACCAACCATGCCTCAGTTACGTGCAGAGAGGCCTAGACCTTCCTAAGTCAGCCTAAAACAGGGATTTTGGCTTTATTCAAAGCTCTGTAGAGCAGTTTCTTTCCACCTGCCCAGTCCTGGCCGTGCTCTCAGCAACAGGTGCCCTGAAAGGAAGAGGGTACCAAGTTTGTCTTGAAGACATCAGAAGTCGTATTTCCAGCACTCAGCAGGGTGTGTGAGGAAGTTGGGCTTTACAGGTCCCATCTGCAGGCAGTGGGAAGCTGGGCTCCTCCACAGAGAAATTCCAGGCAAGAATCTATTTAACCAAAATCCCTCAATAATACACAAGAATTAATGGAATCTGAAAACTCAGGGTGACAGGGTCTGTGGGGTCTGACAAGGAAAAAAAAGAAGACAATACACTGCTTTTATTTACTACAGTTTACAACAAAATGACTCAGAACTCCCACAGTGAGCTGACCTGTGAGAAGGCACTATTTTGCCATAGTCTCACTTTCCTCTCCCAGTTCCAGAGTGCTCTTTAAATTCAGTGATGGACTGGTGGGTTAGCATCTAATTAGTACTGTACTGCTGACCCAGCATCCTGTCCCAGGAATAGCAATATTCCCTAAACACCACTAGAAAACCAAATCTTCTGCTCCAAATGATCTCTGTAATAGCCTGTAACAACCTAGATTTCTGCCTAAACAAAATCCTGCCCGAACCACCCCTGCAGAAGTCGTGGAAGCAGTCCTGTTCATCCTGGCTGAAAGAAGAGGCACCCTACCAGTCAACAACTCACCAGTCACCTCAGACTGAGCAGCAAGAACTCTCGAAGAAATGGATGTCAGATGCTCACCCTTTTCTAGTTAGGAAAAAGCAAGGAGGAAAACAAGGGAAGGAAGGCTTCAATCTCCTCACCAAGCCAAGAGAAATTATTCAGCTTGGCCTAAGTCTTCTACTGCTAGCCAGGAGAGCTGAGACCAGACTTCTAGCTGAAGTCTGACCAGCAATATCATACTGGGAAATGTTGCTGTAGTCTGGAGCAGAAATACTGGGCAAAGCTTTATGACTTTTCATTATATTATAGGACATGTAATCCCACACATGTTGTTATGCAAGCAAGTGCAGTGCACAGTGTGTCAGTATTGAAGACATCCCGCTTTACAAGGACAAGGTGCAAGGAGGCACAAAGACGCCTCTCTAAAATGGCCTCCAGCCAGTAAGGTGTTGAAAATATTATAAATTCCATGGGCAGAGCATTAGAAATATCCTCATCCCACCTGAGCTGCTTTATCTGCAGAAAACCGTAAGAAAAAGCAGGGATTTCAACACAGTCCAATTCCCACCAGTGCTTTGTGTCACTCTCAATTATAGTCCAGAATGAAATACCAAGAAATCATTCCTTGCAGCCGGCAGAATTAATGGGATCTTTGACTACAGAGAGCACCAGGCAGTGAACTTGTTCCCTCACCAGCCAAGAGGCACAGTGAAGCTTTCTTCAGAATAAAAGCTGTAATGTCACTTCAAGGCTTATAAAAGTGACCTGGTGTCTCCCAGTATTTCAGTCCCTAACAAAGGGATGTAATTCCTGATCCTTTCCTTTCTTAAACAATTTATTTCTAACATAAGCTGATGCAACAAGAGACTTCATCTTCCCAATGGTATCTCAGTAAATGATATGTCTGGCAAAACACTGCGCAGAAATCAATCAATAATGCAATTACAAAGAGCTGTCAAATGCTGGGCTGCAGCAAAGCTTAGAGAACTGATCACTAACCCTTTTCTCCTCAGCTTTTGCCTAGGATAGCCATCACATCACGTGTACTTGTAATTAGGTGTCAAGTCGACTTTAATGAGGTCACACTTGGCCAGGTTATGAATGAGAAACACCTTCCAGCCTGCTGGCAGTGACTGCTGAAAGTAGGCCGAGATGTTTCAGTCAGACTTGGTCTACTGAAGGTAGTTTGTCTTTGTGGAAAGAATAGTAAGACTAGATTTGAGATCTGATAAATTGGCAGAAAACTCATCCTTCCAGAAAAGCGAAGATTTGGTAAACTTCTTATCATGGCTCTGTGGATCCAAACAAAGACCAAGACCTGTGTGACAGAGCATGAGAACGTGCATGGGGAAGAAAGCAGCACACAGCTGCCACGACATCAGCTCAGCGGAACAATCTGCACAGTATGTTAGAACCACTAGCAAAGATTTTTCCTTCTCTCCCAAGTCCACAGCAGGACCATACACCATGGCCAGCCTCCCATCTCACAGCACACTCAGCACCCATGAGGCAGCACCACGTTGCTGCACTGGTGCACACACACACACTACAGCTCCCTCCCCAGTGAAGACACGGGGCACTAATGCAAGCCTCAGGACAAACCTGCCCCTTCTGGCAGATGCAGACAGTCAGAGAGGCCAAGTTGGAAAACCAAGCACAATGTGCTGCTGAAGGATGCTGTCACAGGGGCACTGATTCCAGCAGCAGCTCCCCGGGGAGAGCCAGGATGAAGATGGGTGGAAGTGCAAGCAATTGCAATGGATTTCCACTCCTCTAATACAGAAATGGCCTGCTAAGCAGATGCTTGATCACAGTTACATATCTCACCCCAATTCAAGGAAATAAAACAGGAATTCTTATGCCTAAAAACTCAGTACACCACCAAGCCCAGCCTTCCTTCTGTAACAGAAATGCTTTATACAGCATCTTTACATTCTTCCTTGGCCTTCCTTTTACTCTGTCAGCTTAGAGCAAAAAATCCTCCCTGAAGGAGTCCAGCAGGAAAGGCAGATGTTACCATGCTTAGAAAGCTTAGAATTGCCCAATCCAAACAGAAATGCACAAAATCCACCAAGGAAACACTGCTTCTTCTAGCTCCACAGCTCAGAACACATGACAAGGAAAAGCAGGTACAGGAATGCTGCTGGGATTAAATCCTGCCTTCACAAATCCAGTTGTGTTTGTGGATAGCAGCCGATCGGGCAGATAAATTAGACCCAGATGATACTGCAGCCAGGTCTTGTACAGAGCCATACACAAAGACACCTCTCACATTCCAGTTTTCACTGTTTTGCCTCCTGAATTGTTTATCTCAGCTCAATTCCTGGATGTGGATAAAACAAACGACATGGACTTTCTCACAGACGGGGCTTCTTGCTGTTCCCTTGACAAATACCATACTCAGTGAGCATAAGCCTGAAATCCAGAGGAAAGGAAACAACTGCAAAGGGCAAGAAGGAAACAGATCATTTGCCAAGGGACAGCATGAAAACACATTTCTGCTTTGGGTCAGAGCCTTGAAATCTTCCCAGGCTTCCCTCTCCCTCCAAACCACCATTTTCACACCAGCAGCACTCTCACCACAGCAAACTCCAGCGGGACTGTGGCAGGGGGTAGCATTATTTTCAAGAAGCTGCTTCACATAGGTGTTATTTATTGTCTTAATACTTAAAAGATGACCAGGTTAGCTCTTGACCAGACACAGCTGCAGCAGACGAGCATGAAGACCTGGTCCACCTACTGGCAAAGCCCCAGAGGCAACGAGGACAGATGAGCTGTGTGGTTTTCTCATTCACCTATCCTCCCTACAGCTGTTACTAATTGCATTTGACTTTCAATAATTTCTTCCAAAGCAAGGAGCTGAGCAGAGACATTCGGCTTATCCTGGGCAGAGCCACTGTAGTGGCCACGGAGATATTAACACACTCCCGTGGATTTGGTTCGGGTAGTCAGCCTCCCTGGCATGTGGTAATGCCCAAGCTTGCATAAGCCAGGCTGAAAGCCTGGTTGCTGCACTCGTAACTAACCTCCCTCTTGCTCATGTGTTTCCCGCACAGGATGAGGGGGACACTCACAGTCTGGCTCTCCTCTAGTCGTCACCCACGTTTTAGCAACACAGTACTTTCAGGACATCCACTGCTGCACTGGATCCAACTCTGACTGACAGGGTCAGAAGTTGTGGGGGCAGAAGGACAGATACACATATGCACATGCGGATCATGACAGATGCTTCATTTCCTTATAAAAGCAGGAGAAAAGCAGAAGTCTTCCTGGCAGCTCAGTAGAGATGAAAAATGCATTCATAGCATTACTGGCATGGTTTTCAAGTTGCTGTTAAAATTCCAGTTACATTATGCTACCTCCAACCTCAGAGTCTTCTGTGTTTTCAAGCAATACATTAAACTGTCTTTTAGTAGCTGCCTGCCAAGGGGAAATGAAGGTTTTGACATCTGACCTGTAAGGAAGGATGTGTGGCATTTCGAGCTACCCAAATAAGGACTTTAGTTGGATGCTAAAACAAGCTGTGTTTTTAACAGTTAACTATTTTGACACTCTTTTTGTGCCATGGGAGTTCAAAGCGGAGACCCTGATCAGGTGAATAAGGCAACCCCAGCCCTTCAAGTTTGATTGGAGCCACATTCTTTGCACAGTTCTCTTTCCCTTTGGAAAGGTTACTTTGCAATAGCATGGACTGAAAAAACACATCAGTTTTAATAAGTAAGTGAGATTCCGAAGGACACATTAGCTACCAGTGGGTTCTGAGACATATCCCACTAAATTAGTACAAGTATCCCAACAACAAAGTAATACTACAAACAGAATTGAACTGAACTGGCAAACGGAAAAAAAATTCTCCTAACTGGTCATCCTTGAACAGTGGCTCAAGAGCAGTTTTTTCAGAGTGGAACAAGTTTTATTCCCAGGATCTTGTCTCCATTAGGAAAAAATATGTTCTTCAGCTATTCTCAAAGCTTGGGCAAGACAATGTAGGGCATTTGCTGACATCACTGAGATCTGCCCTGCTCCACCTCTTAGCTTAAGTTCCCACCTGTGAGCAGCACTTGGCATCCTGCTGGCACCCTGTGGCACCCTGAGCCAGTTCAGGACCTTGATCTGACACTTGTTTTCTAGGGCTGGCTTGCAGCAGACTATCTCCTGAACCAGCCTGCTCTGACATAAGGTGAGAGCTGAACTCAGCAGAAGGCAAAGGACATGGGAGCTGAGAGCTGGACAGCACCACTCAAGCCCGATTCCAGTTCATCATGGCTAAAACAGAAGGCAAGATCCTCACCCTCTGGGTGAGACTGGAGGGGCTGAAAAACCCCAGTAAAATGCCTCTCAAATCACACTGTGTCTATAAGACCCATATGGCCACCTTAGGTGTGTTTTGAATAGAAGGTGGCTGCAGGGACTGAGACATTTTCTGCCAGGACACAGACTAACACAATGAAAATACAGTCCTCACTCTTGCTCCCCGTGTCCTGGAGGACCTTGGGCACATCATTTACTCCATCTGCAAAACACTGTGGAATCTTGCTGAGGTGCTGAGAGAATAAACCCACAGAGGACTAGCAGGAGCTCTGCGAGCTCTGTGCACACAGTACCAACCTTGTCCCAAGGCCAGGCAGTTCCAGCGAGAGAAGTTTGAGATTTTGTTACACCATGACCTGAAACAAACTGCAATGGAATGGGGTCCAGAGACACCAAAAGTACCTAAAAGACCCTGATCCCTGTAGATGCTGAGTCTCTACCTCACTCCCACCACTGATGGGGGTTGATGCACTTGCCTCCCCAGGGAGGGCAGAAGTTCTCAGACTGATTTCCACAGATTGCTGGTATTTTGTTCCACATTCCCAACATCTCCAAAATACCCAAAGCTTCTTGTGCAATGAGCAACATCCCTTGCTTCTTAGCTACATGGTGGTTTATGTTACTTTCCGCCTACAACCATTTCAGGATTGGCTTTACAGACCTTAGTGGAAGACTAAACAATGCTGGAGCCATAGCAGGAGAATTTGCAGAGTTTTATTCCTTGTTTCAGTTGGGCAATCATTCTGCCTCTCATCAGGGACAAAAAACTTGCCAACCTCTTAATTTAGGAATAGCACGAGCTCTGCATTCCAGTCCTGAATCAGCCAAAGGAGCCTTTTCAAGCTGGAAAGGGGAAAAAGGGTAAATACCTTTAAGCACATTTTAAAAGAGAAAAAAAAAGGCACCACAAAACCAACCACACCAAAAAATCCCCAACACCTGCTTTTTGCAGGCAAAAACTTGCTCTTGGGGCACACTTGAAACTGGCTTAACATCAGCATTTGAAAGCAAATTCCAGTCCCTGCTCTTTTGGGTGCCAGAGTGCTTTCCCTGTCACTGTTTAAAACTAAAGTAAACTCAGCTCCCTCATATATGTTTAGCAAGCACAGTGCAGATGGGATCAAAGATGAGAGTCTGAAAAGAAGCTGGCAGATTTGAATTTTGTTTTTGTTGTGGGTTTGGTTGTTTTGGTTGGGATTTTTTTTTCCTAATGGCTACAATAACCTGTTAAAAGTTTTGTAATCTGAAGAGCACAAACCCTTTTCTGGATGTCCAAGCTCCTCTGCCAAGACATGCTCAACTGTGAATATTCCAGCTGCATGTTTCACATCACGCTGGTTAAGGATGTGCCAGTATTTTTATTATCTACCCCCTATGGATATTACAGAGCACCACATACATTATAGGGTTCTTAAACTGTGCTATTTATGTCTGTGTGTATTACCCACAGAGATACAATCAAATAAATCACACCCATTCTAAAGGAGTAAAGATAAATCAAGCAAAATTCTGAGGGAAGTTAACAAAATTCTGAATTAAAATCTGTAAAAGAAAAAAAAGAAAATAAGCACTAACTCAGAAAATCACCTCTGAGCCCCTCACTGCAACACCCCCCACCCACCCCAGGTTTTTGTAAAAGCATAAGCCTGGACATCAGTGCCAAATTCCTTAAATCTAAATGCCCTTGGCTTCTTTTGGGGAGTCTAAAATTCATTCCCTTGGCACTCATATTCTGTAGTCAAGGGAGATTTCGCATCAACATTGCTCTCCAGAGTCCTGGCTCTCCGCAGCCCCTCACAGCTGGGCAAGGGAGCAGGGACAGGAAGGGAGACAGGAGTGGGGACAGGAGCAGTGGCAGCCTGGCTGTGCGAAGCAGCAGCTTCAGACGTGCAAAGCTCTCCGTGCTGCTGTTTTTCCTCTGCTCTCTCCATCTCTCCTCCTCGAGCGGAGCAGCGTGCACAGGTAGCCGGAGCAGCATGCGCAGGTACCTGGCTGCATTCCCATCCTCACAGAGAGGGAAGCCAAGAGGTACAGCCCGGTTTCAGAGTGCTTTTAAATAGAACCTCAAGAGGGAAGGGAGGGAATTCAAAGTCGTGCTGCTGAACTAGTTATGCAAACAGGTTCAAGAGCCCAAGTCATAGCCAGGGGAGCAAACCCAGCAAGGCAGCAGAAGTCAAGGAGGGGTGATTACAAAGGAGAAAGTGCTGGCTTCTATTTCCAGAGATGATTTGTCAATTCTCAACATCCCATTGTTGAAAAGGAAAAGGAAAGAGCTTGCAGTTGATCGCACGGGAGAGGAGGCATTAATAAAAACCCAGCACTGCTGCACCGGCAACCCAGAGAGCGCTCCCTCCCACGGCAATCACAGCAACAGGTCAGGAGCCTGTTGGCGTCCCTGTCCCCGGGCTGTGCCCACGGGAGACGCTCCTCTTGTCCCTGCGCCCGGTTCCCGGAGCAAGGCAGCCTGAGGGGGCCAGAATCCCCATGGGAGCTGGCAGAGGTCACCTCATCTCCAAGGTGGACTCTGCTGCACGGGTGGCCATAGGGAACGGGCTCCTCACACTGCAGAGCGCCCGCAGTCCCTCAGCTTCCCCCTTACCACCAGGCAGCACACGGTCCTCCCACACCAGCTCTCTCCATACCTTTGGGGCACCCATCACCCTTCAGGGTGGTTTTACTCCTCCACCAAACACAGATCTGAACGTTCATTTCTCTCTGCTCCCCAAAGCACCCTCCCCACCCCTCAGCTGCATCTCCCCAAAGTTCACCCTTATCTGTTCCCATGGTGGGTTTTTTTCCCTAAAAGACCCCAACCTCCAGCCTGCCCCTGAAGCAGTCCCTGCATTCCCCCTTCCCCCCCCTCCACCTCCTTACCTTCCAGCCCTGGGGTTCCTGTCCCATACCAAGGAAACCTCTCTAACCCCCGAAGTAACTGCGCCCCCAAATATCCCATTTTGCCCACCACAGTGATGCGCCCATGCTTTGTCCCCCCTCCTGCGCCCCTCTCATTCCTTCCCTCTTTGTGTCTCCCTGGACTTACTCTCACTCCTCTCCCGCAGGGATCCCC
>VWZN01010897.1:187778-221608 GCA_013396955.1 Regulus satrapa | reverse complement strand
AGACAAGATCCGCCTCGCAGAGACACCTTGAACAGGGAGGGATGGAAATCCCACTCCAGCAGAGGGCTGGGGTCTGCCTCACAGTGCTGGGAGAGGGGGAACTGGGTGATCTCCACAGCCCCAAAAACGAGGGGTTAAGCAAGGGTCCACTCTCACCCCACTGCCACAGAAGTGCCAGGCCTGGCACAACAGCCACATTTCAGTCCAGGTGCCACCATGGGCATAGGGGTCAACGCCTGGACTCAGGGACAGTCCCAACACCCAATGTGTAAGCTCACTAAACATGCTGGGAGCCACAATGCCTCCATGGGAGCAGGGCCCTGCGGTTGGAGGAGGCCTCTTGGAGACCCAGGGCTCCATGCCCATAGGGATGCCCCATGTCTCCAGCCTGGCTGTGCTGGTCAAAGCTGTCTGCAGCTGACTCAGCACCTCCCTTGTGGCATTGCCTCACGAGAGTGACCAAAAGTGGGGTACAACCAGAGGCACAGAGGTCTCTGAGCTTTGGGGTTTTGGTATGAAATGCCCATTTCAAACGCCGTCACACTCCTTTTCCTGCTGCCACAGGCCACACAGAGGATTTTAACTACAAGGGGGTATTACATAGAGATTTTTTTTTTTCTCTGTAATAAATAAATAGTTACAACAAAGTCAAGGGAATGCAACTGAGCTAATGAAGCTGGAAAACTCAGTTAATATCTTTGTGGGGTATATGGTTAAAGTCAGACACTGAGGCAGCCTGAGTTCCCTCAGCCACAGGAAAAATGACGGCTTTGGAGCGTTTACAGTTTGCTGATATATTTTTTTTTTTTGTTCTGGTTTTAGGTTTTTTTCAAATTAAGAAAAATGCAGAATGCTGTTGTTGATAACTCACGCAACACAACTTTTGGCACAGGATTACTCACTTCTTGGGAGTTATACAACAACATGTTTGTTTGTGAAATTGATGACTGCAGAGTTGGTTGATGAATTGCAGTGTTCAGCGTGCTCTGTGAAATCTGTGATATGTCCTGGGACTAAGTATGCACTCCCATCCCAGTCCCTGGGTCTTCCCAAACAATAACTCAGGTCTTACAAGAGTTTAATCAAGCATGGTCCCTTTCTCTGTCGGCCCGTCATGCTGCAGCTACCTTGCCATAGAGGAGCTGCCCGCTTGCTTTAATTTTTAAAACACACCATTGCTTGTTTACACCTTGCTTAAGATGGACACTGATTTTAACCAGCCTCATTTCACTTTGAAAAGTACCCAGTTAGTTTTGAGGTCCCTGTGGCCGCAGCACTCATTGCTCTGAGTGCAAGGGGCTCAAATTCTAACTCAACAAACACGTTCCCCTGAAATTACAAGCAAATAATATGAAGATTTTTTTTTAATATATTATTTTTTATATTACAGAACCCAAATTTTAGCCTGGATGACTTGAGAAAGTCTCTTCCAGAAAATAAAAAGAAAATAAATGCAGTACAAAAGCCCAGCACAGGATTTGCAGTTGTTACTCCCACAAATCTCGAAGTGGGAAAATGGGATGCACAGCCCTGCATACCAGCAGCCCTTCAAAAGCCTCCCTTTTAAACAGATTTCCCAGCAGATGTTCAATAGAAAATGGAGCAAATTATTTTCACTGCACACTTACAACTTCTTGGGGATAGCGGGAAGGAGGCTCTCGGTACCTTTTTTATGATCTGCTGTTGACTTCACTAATGACTCACATTTGGTTCCAATGAGATATTTTCATATGACTAATGAATCTATATTTGGAGACGTAAGAGGGTTTGGCTAATTATCTGTTACAGTCAGTTAAATATTCCAAGTATTCAAAGTAGGTTTTCTTCCAGTGGCAAATGTTATGCCCTAACAGTCTGTCTTCTGGTGTTTTAAAAGAGCCCAGAACTTTGACTCGCACCAAGCTGACATCTGGGTTTCTGCATGTGTAAGCACAAGAGATGGTCTGAACTTAATTATACAGCAAACCAATCCTGTGTTTTTTAGGTGGCCAACAGGTCATTGCCCAAGGGACAATTTAAACCCGATTTTTCAACACGCACTTGATGCTTGCAGCAGCCCATTTTGCTGGGGGTATTTACTGGAGTGCCATTAATAACTCCTGGCAGGGGCAAATTCCTTCTAAGCACCGTTGTATAGGCTGCTTGTGCACAAATCATTTTTCCACAAGGAGGGCTCGAAATCAGATGAGAAAAGGGAACGTGGAGAGGAGGGGGAGGGAAGGGGCTCCGCTGGCTCAGCTGCTTGAATTGCAGAAGGACATTAAACATAATGATCCTGTGGGGAAAGAAACCTTACGCAGCTCAGATGTGGGAACGAGCCAGGATTTCCTGTTCATATGTCTCTTTAGTAGGTGCTCGGGCTGTTCTTCTTTTATCGCCGTCATTTTCTTTGTCTGCCACTGAAGCAATAACACCGGTGCAGATACAATGGATCAGATGTTCCCCCTGCCCCTGCTGCTGCAGCCCTGGGCTGGGAGACCTCTCTGTGCCACTCTCCAATTCCAGCAGAACAATAAAGAAGATTTTACAGCTGTTGTGGGGATGGGGGGAGGCGGGGAGGCAGAGGGAAACAGCTTGAGTGCCCATGGCCAGCCATAATTTCTCCAGTGGGTCTTTGCTGACAGTTTTAGGATTAACAAGTGAGCTCTGTTCCCAGGCATTTACCCCTCTGGATAAGCTGGCCTGTTTGTTCTCAAGGGTTTATTTTACCCTACAAAATATGGCATTGCCAAACAGATGTAGGCTTGTTCCTAGAAAGGCAAGTTATAGCTGAAGCTGCATCTCACACAGGCTTTAGCCCTTGGAATTGTTTGGAAATGCTACAGTATTCCTCCGACCCTTTTCAGGGCAGTTTTTTCCCACAGACGTGCTGGTTGATTCTTTTATGGCTCTGTCCTTTGTCAAGGATGAATTAGGAAAAATAAACTCACAAACAAAAAGTGGAGGCCCAGCTCGGAGATCCTCTTGCTCCCAATGATTAAGAAGTATTTTACAGCTCCAAGTGTGTGGGGGGAGAAAACAAAGTGCCCTTCTGCCTTTTTCTTTCCCTCATTTTTTCTTCATGGGTAATGGGGAGGGGGGAGAAGAAAAAAAAAAAGTCTAGAAGATTCAAACAGTGTTTTAATTATTTTTCAAATCCTCCTTTTCAGTAGATTGACACAAAGTGCTTTATGGTGGACGCTGGAGAAAGTCTCCCGAGTCCCAGAGCTGGCGTGGTGAGGGGCAGGTGATGGTGAAGGGGAGGAGGAAGGTTGGGATAGATATATTTGGGCCTCCACTTTCTGTTTGTGAGTTTATTTTTCCTAATTTGTGCTTGACAAAGGACAGAGACATAAAAGAATTCTGCTTTTTCCCTGGAGATTCAGTGAGGGTCAGCCATGAGTAAAAGGTACTGGGAGGTAGGAATTGCCTCTGGCTCACAGTGAAGCACATCAGAGTGGAATGACAGGGGGTCTTCCCTCCTTCATCCCCATCCCTTTCCAGGGAGTGCCAGGGGAACATGAACAAGGCCAGGGTGAGTCAGCAGCGGGGGCAGAAGTAGCTCTTCCCTGCCCTCTGCCCCTGCAGAGGGTACCTTTACTCCCCCTGAAAAGGAACTCTAAGCCTTAAAATCCAGGCTCTTGGATTCAGCCAGGGAATTAGCTCTCTGTCCCTCCCTCCACACTCCGCAGGACTGTAGGTCCCAAGGCTCCAGCCCCATGCTGCCTCGACGCATGAAATTTAACCTGCCTTCAGCAGCTTTGTTCATTGAATTGGGCTGGTGGGAATGAGCTCAGCAGAGCCCTGCAGGGAGGAGGGAGGCACTGGCAGGACCCTCTTGTTCCATCCTGTCCACAGCTGTTCCCCAAAGCAATCACACTGTAAACAGCAAGCTTTCGAGGAAATAAACGAATGGCCCAGAAATGAGTTCCCACCATCCCATCTTTCTCCTCATCAGGGTTAGGTACCCAGAGGTTCACTGCATACCTTACCTGCGCCGCCAGAGCTACACCTGTAGTTGCACATCGGTACTTCCACCCCCCCAAAACTCATCAGCATGTTTCACACTTCCATCAGCACTTCTGGAGCCTGCTTGGCTCCCGTGAGAGGGGCTCAGGTACCCCAGAAGCTCCTGCGGCTCTGATCCACACGCTTAGCTCTGCTGTTCCCCAGGTCACTCTCAGAGGTAGGTCTGGACCTGCCTGTTGCCCCCAGGCACCCCTCTCCATCTCATAT
The DNA here is from genome assembly GCA_013396955.1 of Regulus satrapa. Taxonomy (NCBI): domain Eukaryota; kingdom Metazoa; phylum Chordata; class Aves; order Passeriformes; family Regulidae; genus Regulus; species Regulus satrapa. Next base: position 217,393 of record VWZN01010897.1, on the reverse strand, counting down.
TGTTTTACCCAGGTGCATCAGCACAGCCAGGGTTCAGATGTCAGGAGAAGGGTCAATTATAGGCCACTTTATTTACATTCACCCTATCTGAAATGTTTTTAGAGCAGCCCTAAATGCATTATCTTTGAGCCTGATCCAGTAATTATGAATGCTTTGGAATGGCCCGGGCTAGTTTGTTTAGGTTTCTCCAGCACTGATGAGAGATTAGCAGAGCTAAAACCACCCATTAGCTAGAAGGCATAAAGCAGTGGTGATTCTCATGCTAAGGGGCCAGGTGCTCAGTGCTTACCCATCTCCCAGGCTCTCCGGCAGGGCTGCAGGGGAGAGAGGCAGGGTGTCTGTCACAAGTTTGTCTGGTCTGCAGTTGCCATGCATGTGTGGCTTGTGTGTTTGGACACACCACTAGTCACTCTTCACTCATACCTAAGCTTCCCTCAAAGATGCCTTCCTTAGTTGCAGGTGTTTAAAGTTTAGAATTTGAAACCAAGCAGCTGACCAGGAGGAGGTAAGGAAAAATGGTTCAATATTGACCTAGGCAGATCTGGCACAGTGACTTGGCTTATAGGGATGATAAAACAAAAGCAGAGAGGATTTATTTGGAGGTTGTCTTTGATTTCTGCAAGTACCAGGGCTAATTGCTCTTGGAACAGGACCTGGCAAGGAGATATAGCTGAGGGAGGGGAAGGAAGAGCCAAGGTAGCTGTGCATCTTTGTAGAGATATTCCTACTTTAAACAAATCTCTGTTTGAAGTGGACCTTGGGTGGCTAAAGGACCTGGTACTGTATACAGCTTCTTTATTACAGTTTCCCAGTGGCAGTCCTCAGTATATCAGCAGAAGGTGACTTGTTTACAAAGATCCTAAATTCTTAGTGCCTTTACAGACATCACAAAATTCCAGCCGTAACTTAGAGGGAATGGAGACTAGGACTGTTCAGTTTTGGTGACTAACAGCCCTTGCTTCTTACCTGAGGACCTGTTCTTTTGGTCCCAGAGACCTTCTCTCTCCAGACCACTCAACCATGATTTCCTTTCAGTAGTAGGAATGCTCCTGAAAACTGACATGCCTCGGCATAAGAGCCACCACAATCCATACACCTACCCAGTCTTCCAATATGATCCATGGTTTCCATGGGGACTTAGAATAAGGATAAAAATTAGATTAAAAATCCCTTTGTTTCAGTGAGTCCAGATGCTAAAGGGTCCAGCTTCTTGGAGAAGGCTGGGACAGCCTCCCAGCCCCTGGAATAGCAAATGGACAGTGTCCCCCTGACAGATATGAGAACCCAAAGATCATTTTGACATTTGCATTGACAGGCTTCCCTCGGTGCCTGGTACCCCTTGAGCAGGGCAGCGGGATGAAAGCATTTCAGAGCACACATAGATGCTTAAGAATTTTGTTAGCAGCATCAGCCAACATTTCCACTTGCTTTGTATTTGCTGTTGGAAAAGTAATAACAGCTTTGGAGAACCTACTCAGGAGAGAAAACAGCCCTTTTCCAGGCACCATGCTGGGATACTGCTTTGAGTAACAACATTGCATGCAGGAATGGAGTGGAAAGGGGCTGCAGCCCCAGGGAGAGCAGGGATTGCTTACATGAGTCCACAGAAAGTGCTTGGATGGAACAGGATGAAGGAGAGGAAAGTGTAGCATGACTACGTATTAAGAAAGGACTCCAGCTGCTGGTCTCTAGCTGCCTATGTCAAAGCCTCCTCGGGGAAGTAACTTTATTCGTCTCATGGGACAAATAAAACAAGTACTGGAAGAGACACAGGGAACGGTCGTGTTTTGGCTGGGGCAAGACAGGCCATTCAGATCTTGACTCAGAGCACAGAGCTCTCCTAGGGCAAGAGAAGTGTTTGAAGGTGCACTGACATTTATGTCTAGCACAAATTGCACATCGGCTCTAAAAGTCCTCTAAAAGTCCCCTGGCTGTTGAAGAGTAGGAGCTATTCCAGGACTAGGGAGCACACAGGACTGTAGTGCCTTTAACCCCCTACCAACTCCTTAAACAAGAATTTCTCCAGTCCCATTTCCCTGGCCCTGGGTCTGCACCTCTCCTGGTCTGACTCATTTCTGGATATGTGGCCAAGGCAGAGGAAGATGGGGCCAAGAGCTGAGAGGACAGAGCATTCTATAGGAACAGGTCCTCATCCTACCCAGGACCCAGATAAGCTCTATCCCACCTTTGACCCTGCTCAGTAGCAGGGACCTCTGGTAGGGGACTTTGGGGCAACACCAACTCTGCCCTTCTGCCTCCAGACAGACAGAACCCCGTGCCCTCTTCAGCAACAGCACAGGAGAGACTGAGGAAGCAGCCCTATATGAAAATGTCCAGGGGCCAGCAGAAAAGCACAGAGCCTCAGCTCACATTAGTATTTAATCATATGTTTTAAAGCACATTACCTGTCAAGACAGGTGTGGGAGGGGATGATCTGGATGATTTCATCGCAGGGTAGCACAATGAGCCTTCCTGCACTGGTGTAGCCCTGCTGAGACAGTCAGGCAGCTTGAGACACTCCTACAGCAGTGAGTCTTTCAATTTCTTCAGTATGTTTATATGTACCAGCCTATGAACACAAGCACTGACATGCAGCCCACAAAGCAAGACCCCTTCTGCAGCATTCTCTCCAAGCAGCACTGCTGGTTTCTGGCTTGCTTCTCTGGACCCTCGCTGTGATGAGGAGGAGCTGGACTAACAAACTCTTCCCTTTCTCGCTGATGTGGACACCCTGCCAAAGAAAAGGCATGACTTAAATAAGAAAGTTGGGCCACCACTGCCCAAGGATGTATGTTCCTTCCATATACATATATATTCTTTCCAGGGGAAAAGGTTCCCTGGTAACCCCACAAAGCAATACCTCCAGGAATACCCCACCTAAAACAAACAGATGCTGTGCAGAGAAGAGTGTTCAGCTAGAGACTTGAAGAGTTCCCCTTCAGAGCTGGAAAAGGTTGCTCAGCATCTGTTCTGATCCACTTTGAGTATCTCCAGGGATGGAGATCCACAGCCACTCTGGGCTTAACCGCTCTCCCTCTGAAATTATTTTCTTTTTATTGAGACAGAACTTCCCTCACAGCAGCTTGCCTCTGTTGTTTCCTGTCTGTTTGTGGTGCCTCTCTGAGAAGAGACCTGCTTCGTCCTCTCTGAACCCTTCCTTTGGAGAGTCAAATACAGCAATTGGCTCTTGCCCTCTTCTCCACATTGAACAAACACAGCCCACAGCCTCTCTTCATCGCTTGCCATCACATGCTAGTAATTAACCAGACCTTTTATTAAAGATTCTTGTATCTCACTCAGCAGTAGAACATGATTTTAGGTTTATAGCTCTGTGTCTTTTTCCAAGAATATTTTACTGGCCTGATGTACAAAGATGCTTAAACCTTAAAATGAAGTCATCTCTGCTGCGGAGCACAGCTTGCTAATTAACCCTTCACAAAATCATTACAGCTAAAATCTCAACGCATGAGCACCAGTGTAGCTCGATGGAAGGGCAGGGGGCTTTTAGGAAGATAGCAGGAGGGATCCAGATCACGGGTTTGCCCGGACATCAGAGCTGCATGAGCCAAGCTCTAGCATGTTGCTTTGAAAGCAAGCAGACATTAAAGCTGAGGATGCTCCCACTCAAATAAACTAAATTTGGATTTTAAGCACAACTCCACTCTGCAAAGCAGCTCCATAAAAATGTCATTGTGGGACATCCTGTTTATTGTCTCTCACAGATTCCAGATGAAACCCACCCCACCAGAGAGCTGTTTTCCAATGAGCTTTCTGCAAGCACATGTTCTCCTTCCTCACCCACAAGCTCTAAAAAGGAGGGCCCAAATCTACCTCCCCCCAAACCCTATGCAATACTCTGGCTTTTGGGATATCCATGCAACCAGAACCTGATCCATTTCCTGGATCCATGCTGGATCCATCCTTCTACAGCGTCCAGCTCTCCCTCCTGTCACTGTCCCAGTGGGCACTGCTGGTGTGGCTACAGGGAGGAATAGGGAGCAGCCAGGAGCAAACACACCCTTGTCTAAGGCAATAAACCAGTTACTCACTCTTTTACCTACCAGAACAGCTGTGAGCTGGAGTAAAGCCTGCTTACCTTTGTTACTGGGATTTTCTGGAAGAACCTAAGAGAACCAGGAGCTTGTGCATTACAAGCATTCAAAGGGAAATGAGTATATGATTTCCTTCAGCATTTTTACCTCTCCCAGCCAGTACACCCCAGTGCTGACCTTTTACAGGAAGCAAATGCACAGCAACTGGTGTTGGTTTCTCGCAGTGTCTTTTGAGAGCTGAACCACATTTTAATTCCCTTTGATGATGCACACACACTAACTTGTGCTGAGAACAAAGAGAGATCATCCAAAAATAAAGGACAAGAATATCTGCTTCTCCTCAAACTTGCTTTGTTTATTTTTTTAATTTGCTGATTAAATCTTAAATCTTATCCTCAGCCAGGTGTAAGGGTGAACAGTGCACTTTCCCAGAAAGGAGGGAACATGATTAGAAAGATTCTGTCCTGCAGCACATGGGACGGTGAAGCTGCCAGCTGGAACAGTAAGCAGGTAACAATGTGAATGTCTGGACGTACTATAGCTCTAAAGGAGCAGCAAGAGCCATTTGAGTAATGTTTGTGCACACGTTGGACAGAACTGCTCCTTGCTTTTAGCAGGCTGGGGAAACAACAGCTTCTCCGGGAAATCAGCTTTCAAGACCCAAAATGGACCCAAAAAAGAGGAAGATGTCTTCCAAAATTGCAGGAAATAAACACAGAAACAAAACAAAACAAAACAAAAAACCAAAAAAAAAAACCACCAAAAAAAAAAAAAATTAAAAAATACTTCCTGTATCTAGTCAGACTGAAAAATAACTAAAGTTTTGAATAGAAGATCATGTTAGTAGCATCAGGACACCAATGTAGAAAATAATAAAATAAGGTGTTACTGGCCATGAGAAATGGGAAGATGCAGGCAGGTGAGGAGGGGGAAAAGGTGAATAATGTGATCTTGTCTGCTGAGAGCCCAGAACAATCCCAAAGGATCTTCCCTGAGCAGCGAGCATTGCAGGGGGGATTGCGGGGACAGGATTGCTGTCTTAGCTCGCTTGCCCTCTGCCGGATGCCAGGAGCTCCTGGGTAGAGTCAGCTCTTTACAGTCCAGTGCTGCATTTCTGCAGGGCTGCGTGCACTGGGAAGGCAAGGGGAGTGGGCAGAAAAAAGCTGAACACAGAGCTAGAAAAGGCAATGGATACAGAAGGTGATGGAGGGCAAGTTTAAAAAAAAAAAAAAAAAGGGGAAACATCACAGAAGGATATAATTCTTACCACTTGGGTTTCTTTGAATTGTCCAATGTCTCAATGAAACAAGATATTTCTAGCTCAGGTTCTCAGCATTTGTGCATCTGTTTCCCTGAAGGACATTACCATTGCTTTCTAGTGCTGCATCAATATGCCTAGAAGAGGTTATCAGGAGGATATTGCCATCCTTCTGCCCAAGCAGGTCTAGGACTACCCCGCCCCAGGGAGAGGAGATGGGGGTACAGCTGGTTTTATAAAAAGATGTCCAGCTTTCAAACTTCTCCAGCCACTGAGCCAACACAGAAACAGCCCAGCCCAATGGCTTTTGTGGGCCAGCCTGACCCAGCAGAGCATAAACAATAAAGGTCTCCTAGGAAATAGCTTTTGCATCTCTTAATTTCATGGGACAGGTCAGGGCAGGTAGCTGCATGGAAGCCAGCCAGGATTCCTGTATACCCACACACCACCAGCAGCCTGCACAAGAGCTCCCACAAGGTTTAAGTCATGGTCTGAGGAGAACATCAGTCTCTCTGCACAGGCTATTTATATCCAAAAAATCAACACCAGTGATAAGCACCTGGTTTGATAGCAGGGTCAGCATGATCCACATGCCACTGAGATACTGCCTGCATCCTTCCAGGCAGGTAGAGTCTTTCTTAGGACACCTTGAGGATCCCCCACTGCTGGGAATTCACTGGAAAACCCAGTCTGGTGTGGCAGAGATGGGACTCAACCATGTGGCTTCCTGTACTCATCACTGCTACATGTAAAATCACCATATTGCCCCCTATATCCACTTTTCTCCCACAAAAGCAAGTAGATGCTTCCACTCTAGCATGACAGTAACCTCTCACATGAAGACAAGGGTGTCACTTCATGAATCTTGACTTTGTGCCAATAAACACAGTCATTACTCAAAGAAGGGCAAAAGCACAGTGAACAGTATGAAGTGTTTGGTAAACCAGTTCACCACATTGGTCTGAACTGGGAGGAACTGCGAGACATCAGCCTGCCAAAATCCTCTGCTGGAGTCCATCCAAATTACCCGAGCCAGCCAGGAGAGCACAGGCTGGGAAGCTGATGGGATGGGGTGTTTGCAGGCAGCTGGACTTCCCTGTGTCTAGACTGACTTGGGGGCGGGGGGGTTGTGCTCTGTGACTCAGCCATGCACCTGGCAGCATGGCAGTGGACTCCACTCTGCCCAGCAGCTTGAGTGGAGGAAGCTGTGTGTGTGATCCCAAGGAGAACCACTCTGGAGCCGGGCCTGGGTGCTGCAGTGCTCTGGCTGGAGACCAGGCAGTCTGGCTGCAACTCCAGGGCTGGAGCACACAAACCTGTTCCATCACTGCTTCAGTCCATGTCTTGTTCTGTGCCTGACTCACGGGATCACAGGGGACATGACTCTTCTCCCTGAGCTTGTTCCCAGCGTGGGACTCTTCTGCTAGCCACATCACTCACACACCCACACATGTCCCACATAAGGGCTGGAGCTCGGCAGCCAAGGTCCAAGCTCACATGCTCTGGGTTATCAGAGACACTGCTCCAAGACACCCCCAGCCCTTTGGCAGGTCCCTTGAACATGAGCAGGTCAGAGCTTTGGGTGTCTGCTTTCAAACACACTCTAGAGCTGGCAGCATGGATGTCACAGCGAGCCTGTGGCTGCCACAGCTCAGCATGAGCCCAGGAGGACTCAGTGCTGTACTTCACACTGGGACAATAAAGCCACCATCCCCATGGAGGACAGTAAACTGTCCCCAGAAGAGAAAAGTTGTGCTGGTGTAACTGCACTGGGGACTCCAGTAAGCTTAGCTTAAGTCACTCACATGTCACATCACCTCCCACCCCTGACCCACATAGCTCTGTGGGTACAAGTCTGTGCCAGTGCTCTGGCCAGAAAAAATAGACATAACAAATATATTTTTAAAGAAAGGGAGAGGAACATTTTTCAGGCCTAGGGGGTAGAGGGTGTTGGCCTGAACTGCAGGAGAAAGTTCAAGGTCAAATCCTCCTGCATGCAAATCAACTCCTCCAGCAATGCTTTGAAGCACTTCCAAGTATCAACCCCTATTCTAACATCACCCATACAAGCACCTCTCTGCCTTAGGCACACTGTTATTTCTGAAAAGTGTCAGGCTGTAAATCACTTCTGCTCCTAGCTAGTCGTCCAGGTAAGAGCAATGTCCAGATAATACCTGAAAACCATGTGCCAGAAAGCCAGGTGATGCCACCCTTCTCACACCAAGATGCAGGTGCATCAGTCCGTGCTTCTCATTCAGGATCTAAATGGAAGGCTTGGCCTTCATAGTTCTTGTTCTCACACCCTTCCAACACAACCTGGGATGGACAAGCAGCTCATAACTGAAAGATCCTGGACCACTCTCAAGGGACATCTGTCCCAAACCCCTTTCCCAAGACAGATTGCCCAAAGCCTTTATATATGTAGTAAATGTTCCAGCCAACCAAAGGGCTACTTTGTGGATTGACCTTCAGTCAGATGAGCTAAAACCAGACTGGAGTCCTGTCTGAGGCCTCATTGCCAACAGATGAAGATTTATGAGCTGGTTTTCTTGTTTTGTTTGGGGTTTTTTTTTAAGTATTTCACTCTTCTCATTGGAAGACATTGGAAGTGGTTGACTTTAAGGAAGGAAGTGATGAAGACTACCTCACTCACAATGTTTGTTGATCTCACTCATCTCTCCCAGATGCCACCACAGCAGAAACTGCACAGCTTAGATTTGCGAAATAAAGTTATCTCTTCAAATATGCTGACAACTCAAATATGCTGTCAACTGGTGAGCGGTATTTCCTCCAATGGAACCTCCTCCTGTAGGTATGATTCCTCCCCTGAAGATTTGTCCTTGTGTGCTGCAGATTAATCTCTGTCCCATGAGAATGGTAGTCCTTCATTTTTGTTATAACAAATTATTTTCAGGAAAAATACTGAATAAGATAATTAACTGTGCTACAGATGCTTTGTATGGCTCAAAGTAACCAGCATGGTCGTTTTTCTACTCTATCCATTTTCAGTTCCTTGCCACCCTTAAAACTGATGGGATAAGTTGTGTAATAGAGGTGTGGCAATTTTGCCTTGAGGTCTTTACCTGTTCTTTAATTCAGTTAAATCCTCCACAGAATATTTTTCCAATAGCCATGACTTCAAAGTGCTCTTGTTTAGTGCATTCTTTATAGTACTCCTCACCCCACAGGTGTCCCGTGGACTTCCCAAAGATTTTGGGGAGCACTTGGCAGCCCCTCCACAGGGTTTAGCAGAGCCTCACAGCTGGAGGGACTGCTCTGGCCTTCTCAGAGGAAAAAGCCATAAGCACAGCAATGTGCCAAAGATTCATGCCAAGTGAGAAAATCCCCTAACAGAAACCGTGCCACAATCATCTGTGCTCTTGCCTTGGCCAGGTGAAATGGGCTTCTAATTGGCCTCTCCCTGAAAACAGTCCAGGGGCAGCAGTCCTGAGGATTGTTTACTACAGATGGAGCAGCGGTTGCATTCCCCAAGGTGCTCCCATCCAGGCAGTCCTGCTCCTATGTGTTCATAGTTGTGCTTGCAATGGGCCACCTTCGGGCCTCCCAGGTCAGCCAGGGTCACCCTGTCTGCACCCAGGTCTGTCTTTGGAGGAAATCTGATGGGATGAGCCTTTTGTCGTCCAGGCTGCCCACAGACACCCACCTGGGGCTGTCTGGAGCTCAGGGAACAGATCCTTCCCGTGATCTCACCTTGTCCTGCAGACACAGATCTCCTTTTACTGGGGCCTGGTGATTAGAGAACTGCTCCCAGTGCCAGCTTCTCCTCTGTTTCCTGGCTGTATGCTGGGACACGCTGACTTTGTGTTCAGATTTTTCAAATATTTTGCATTGTGGTTTTCCATGCAGCGCTCAAGATATTTTGCAAAAGGCACCTTATAAATTGCCTCAATAAATACACATAAAACACCATGTTTAATCCTTCCTTTCACATTCTTCTCTTCATTATTAAAATGTCCCAAACCTACTGACTCCCTCCCCACCCTGTGTTTAGGCCAGTCCAGTCCAAATTTAAATACTTTTGGCTTCTACAGGAAGACTGAAAAATGACTATTTTGTTTCAAGAAAGCTTGTTTTGGACTAAAATCAGGCCTTGTTAATGGTCAGAGCAAAGAATGGCTGTACGGACTCTCACATCAGGTGCACAAAATAATCAGGGCTTGTTTTGTGTTTTCATGCCAGGGGGCAAGCCAAGGGGCATGCCAGTGCCATACAGCAAGGCCTCCACTCAGCAGCCCTTCCTCATCGGGGCACTCTGAATGGAAAACCATACATACAAAAGAAGAGAAAATCCTGAAGGATGGAGAGGTTAAAGGTAGCACAGACATAGGGTGAGCGGTGTGGGTACAGCTCTGGGGACAATCAAGGCCTGCCACACCTTTGGAAGGGTCAAAAAGGTGCCTGACTGCAGTGCATGAGTCCTAAAAAGTGGGTTCAGCCACTCCAAAAAGCAGGTCAGATAGAGGAAGACCCATCAGACTTGCTTTCACTTCTTCCTTTCTGTGATGTTAGCACTTTATCCAGCACCAGGGATGCTCAGCCATCCAACTCTCTGCTTTTATCAGCCTCCAGGCCCCATTTTCTCCCTGCAACCCAGCTCTGCTCAGCACCAAGAGACCATTTCCACGTTCTCCATGCATTAAAAAAGGAACTGGCTAAGGAAACAAGAAGAAGTGATGGTCAGATTGTGTTGATGCCACTTTATCCTGGACTCACCCGTGCTCTGCACCGCAGAGGTTTCCTTCCAGCAACTGAGAGATGGAGAGCTAAGTATCAGAAGAGCAGTTCGTATATCATGGGTAGTACCTGAGCATTCAGGATTTCCCCTGTCACCAGGGGACAGAATCTCATCAGAAAATATGCAAACTAAGCTTTGCTATCAGCAGCACAGCCGCAGGGCACAGTGGGAGACTCACACCACCCATAGGAGCACAGGAGGGCACCCTCACCTGACCGGGCACAAGTCCCAGAGGATGATATCCGTGCTCTTTAAAAGGCACAAATCTGCAAATAAGGTGTTATCAGACAAGAGGTCAGAACAGCTGAAAGACCGCACTAGCCCAGATTTCATCCTGGAGCCCCACCCCTGTGGTTTAACTTTCTTAAGAGATTTCTCTAAGGATCACAATGTTCTGGACAAAAGACCTTTGGGACCTCTTGGGTAAATGTGGGCATTTTTTGTGTTCATTACCAGCCTCTGGCTATATTAATACCTTAGCTATTTCATCACAGGCCTCTCATGCCTGTTAATATGTCTTTTGGACTCATTTCAGCCCACAAGCCTTCCAGTTCCACAGTTCTGCTGTACAGCCTTGCCCTTTTTCAGAAGAAGCTGAGCGCTGTGGTCTGGAGGTTAAGGCCCTGGAGACTTGTGCATGGGACAGCTGGCCTCCATGCCTGCTTTGCTGCAGCCTTTTACCCTTTCCATCCCTCTGAGCCCAGTGGAGGAATTGTGGTGGAAGCAGGGGGCCTCGGTGTTGCAGGGGTGGGAATTGCCTGTGCAGGAGCGCATCCATCTGCATCCAGCATTCTCACTTCTCCACGGATAACCCCAAAGCATCACGGCAGCAGTGAGGACAGGCAGAATGCTGCCTCAGCCAGCCACATCCAATACTTGTAGAGCTTTAGTGCAAGACCTGAGTGACAGAGAGATCAGGCTGTTTAGTTTGGTAAATGAAGGGATGGACTCATCTTTTGACACAACTCTACCTAAAGACAGCCACAGGCCCAAACTAAGCTTTGTCTTCAATGTCTAAAAGGGGAAGTCCCTTTCACAGTATTTTCCTGGACTTTTCTTTGCAGAAATATCTTGGTCCAGGGGTCAGGAAGAGGCTGTGTGTAGAGCCAAAGATAGCAAACCCAAACCCATCCACTTAATGAAAACCAAGCCTTGAGGAGTGGGCATGACTGACCTTTGGTGTCTTCCGTGGGAGAAAGATGCACAAAGCAGCCAAGAACATGCACGCTGTCCAGAACAGTCCCTGCTCCATGAGCTCCTGAGGGTTTCCCTGCCCATCTCCCAGGACACATGGAGATGATGCATGGAGGTTTTGTTCCTCTTTGAGGTTTAACAGTATTTTAACAGTATTTTACTGAAAAATAAGCCAAGCTGTTCAGGAAGAAAGGTTGTTAAAATGTTGCTTTTTGCTGCTAAAAATTGTCATTATCCTTGACCTCTTTTTAGCATGTTTCTCAGGTTTAAGATGAAGAAATAAAACCTACAAGGTTTTCAGCAAAGGCCCATAAACTTGATTTAAAAGAAAATAACCTCAGAGTTGGGTTATTTGGTCAGTTTCCCATGAAAAATCTATGGGAAAAATCCTATGGGAAAGAGAGAGATGGACCCTGTTGAAATGCTTAGTTTCACAAAAAGGACTGGTTTTCATAATAGGAAAACAATTTATGTAAGAAAATAAGAAGCATGTCTGATGAGAGAGTTCATATGGGTTTGGTTCAATAGGAGCTACTGGATCTGGTATTCTTATGTTCTTACCCTGTCACACTCATTCTGAAACTGTCAGTAAAGAATCTTGAATCCTCTAACCAGGTAACTAACTAAACAAGATTGACATGTCTTTGCTCTTTCCATTATAGTCATGGATTTGTTGCTCTTGAAGGCCTTAATTTGCAGTATTCAACAATTTAACAATTGCCCCATGCCTTCTGCTCATTAATTACATCAATGAAAGGAATGTATTTGATTTGATGTAGATTATATCCATCTACGTCAAAAAACAACATGAGTGACACTTTTTAACATGAACAATGTATGCAGCAATAAGGGAAATGTCACAGTCCTTTCCAGGGTGACAATAAACTGATAGATCTTGGAGTTTTTAAAGCAGAGATAAGGTAAATTAATTCAGATTGTTCCTCCCGGTGCCAAGTCTGAAGCTGATGCCTTGCCAAATCTACTATAGAAGTGCAAATTGGTGACAAAAAGCAATGAAAGATATGAACTTGTCACTTGTTTTCCTGTTGCTCCAGACAGTATTTCAAACTACCTACTCCTAAACAGCAGCCTCTGTGGCACACACATCCTACCCATAGAGAAATCCTTGAAGGAAGTCTTCCAGCATGGTCCACCCAAGCACTGCTTTCTTCCTCAGCTTCCACCGAGGGAACAAGTGCAGGTCTCTTCTGAGAGTGAGCTGCAGGTGATGACTTCAAGGGCCTTACCTATAGAGAGCAGCACAAGGAGGATGGAACTGGAAAGGATACGGGGGTGCCTGGAGGCCCAGGCACCTGGAAACCTCTCACAAGGCCAGAGGTGCAGATAAACTGACTTACAAAATGTACAGCACTCCTCCTGCCCCCACTTTTCAGGAGAGGACCAGAGGTAGCATTAGGTAGACAGTGCCTGGTTCAAAAAAACTGTCTGACCATGCTTCTACCTATCAGCAAGCTCACAAGATACCCCTATCTGCTTGCCTTTCTTCCCATGAATGTTGTTGTGCAGGTTCAGTCACAGCAAATAGTTTCACAGTGGTGGCTCTGGAAACTTAATCCATTTTTGCCTAGAGGAGAAGCCATCCAGCTGAGGCAGAAGAAGTTTCAATGCAGCCAGGAACAGAGAAGGAGTAACCTGTCATTTACCAGTGCCCTCTGCAGATGAATTTGCTGGGCTGAGTTTTGAAGATGGGCCTGAAGTACTTGGAAAAGAAAATGACTGAGGACAAAAGATGGAGGGGGAGGAGAGATTCCTTATGAGATCTACTCTTGCAATCCTGAAAATTTGTAGCTCTGGACCTGTTCAGAAGACTGGATGGCCAGTGTCTGTTTCATCTTACCTGAGCCACTGCTCGGCCAGCTGCTGTGGATCACTTGAGATGACCAAGACAATCAGTCCATTAAAAAGAAATTGTCATCTACATTTTGGTGAGGGACTCTGATTCAGCACCAGGCTCCTGAACAATGCAGCCTGCTGTCCAGGTATTACTCTCCCTCTGCCTAACCCATGAGCTCAGAAACCAGCCAGAAGAGACCAGAGTAGTCACTCAGTCTGAGCCCTTACACAAAACAGACCACTGAGCCTGCCCCAGCAATTCCTGCATGAATACACTGTAGTCCTCTGGAGCCACTGGGAATACAGGGATGGAAACAATAGCTTTGAAAGAACAAATCCAACTTATAAAACAAAACAAAAAGGGGGAGGGGGGGTGCGGGTAGGAGCAATAAAAGTCACAATGAGTCAAGGAGGTAATTATGTGTGATAGCAGGGTTCCTTTGGCTGGGGACCAGCAAGAGACACTATCTGCATCCAGCCCCTGGTATGAGCATGACAGAGCAGTTTGTGCTGCAGAGAATTAAGTCTCCAGACAGGAGAAAGGCAGCCATCCGAGACTGGGCCAGGGCTAACTCAGACACGCACAAGTCATTAAGCTAATGTCTCTTAGCTAATTGCACACACAGAGACATATCCTGCAAGGAAAACAGCCTGAGAAACAGCCTCCTGGAATGGGCATTAAACAAATGCATTAAGCAGGGGAACAGTAATCCTTCCTCGCTGCCAGCAGGGTGTGAGGCATTTCTCATCCACAGGACCACAGCCATTCAGTCATGCTCAGCCCACAGGAATCCCACAGAAGCAAGGAACTGCAAGAAGCTACAAGCCCCCCCATCACTGCTTTGTGTACAACGGCTCGGGGCAAAGGAGAAGAGATGTGGCTGACAATACGTGTGTACTGTTAAACACACCTCCCTGGAAGGGACAGTGAGCCCCAGGTTTAGATTTAGTAATGAAATCATGAAATGTGAGCAGCAGAAGGAGGCCAGGACTTCTGGGTATTTGCAGCTCTGCGCCTGTGTGTGCTCAGTGATTCAACCCAGCATTACTGGGCTTCTTAGAAAAGAGCCATGAGTCATCCACACCATTGGTTCCTTCCCTCTCCAGAAAACCCCCAAAGCAAGAGGGTGAACATGGGAGAACAACAGTTTTCTTAATGGAACCAGTAGGCCTCCCAGATTCCCCCATCTTTTCTCATGCTGGCTATCTGTAAGCCCCAATATTCTCCAAGCAGAAGTGGAAGATGCATAGCCTGATGCCCTCAGACGTCAGTGCTTGAGAGTTAACAGCTGATGGTTTTTAAAGTCAAATCCAGAAGAGACATTAGGAGGACATTCTGCTTTCCCTTCTTCAAATACTGACAGCTCTCCCCAGGTCAATTCTGACAAATGTTTCCTAATCTACTTGGAACTTCCAGACATGACATTACTATCACCTCACTTCCTCACTGTGTGGCCATCCTTTTTGCAAGAAAATTGTTCCTACTGCAGAATTTTAGAATTTTCTTGCTGGAAAGAACCTCTGGAGGTCTCTGCTCCAACCCAAACTCAGAGCAACCAAATCTACTTGGCCAGAAGATGTCCAACCAACACTTAACCCGCTGCTGAAGTTTCAGTCATCACTTCTTGTCAGGTCTGCAATGCATGCAGAGAACAGATGAGGCCATTTCACTTTACAGTAAAATATTTTGTGTATTTAAAAACAGATGTTTTCAAAAAGGCTTTCCTTCTTCAGACCCCTTAGCCTTTCCTCTAACGTGACATAGGTAATGTTTTTGAGACTGATGATCTTTTATGCCTACTTCCCACAGACATCTGTCAGCCTCCAGCCACACAGATCCTGGAGCTGCCAATCTCATGAAGATTACTGTAGATGGGAAGAGTCAGATGCCTCCACAGCTTCCTCCATGGAGAGGAGAAAACAGAAGAAAGGCTGGCAAAGCAGAAGCAGCTCATTCGATGCTCTGAACACCAGCCTTCCCTTGGTTCCCTTCTCCTCGTATCTCTGACAACCCCAAGCAAGAAGATGTATGAAAACTCCAAGTGCTCAGTTCAGCTGTCGTACTTTTTGCTGTGCCAATGTTTCATGACCCAGCTCTTCCCCAGGGCTAACATCATAAAAGAGTGGAAAACCTAACTCCTGAGACACTAGTGTTACTGTTATCCAGCAGAACCACGCTAAAAACCCTCCACCCAGAGGAAAGCCCTTTTGTGTCATGAACAGGTAAAAACAATCCAACTGCTGATTAGCACACTGGGAGGAGAGACTCCTGGCAAGATGTGTTCCTCATGGATCCAGAAAAACTAGGAACAGGTTTCCCTTGGCTGTAAGCCCACTCTTGGGTATCCCCTGCTCTACAAATTCCTTCATGGTCTCACCCCCATCCTCTTCCCAGCCCTGTCCATGGAAGTCACCATGCTTCACCATCCCTCCCTGCCTGTTCCTATTCCCCAGAGCGCTTGTTATTTTCCCGACCATGAGAAAAATCCTCACTCAACTTCTGTTCAACCTGCTCTAGTCCTGCGTACTCCCCACATCCTCCCCCCTCCCCAAACACGTGCATTTTAGGACCAAGACATTCCTCTCAAACAGGAGATGCTTGAGGACAGCAGGGCTTTGAAAGGAAAGGGCCTTGCCATGTTAACTAGAGGTGCCTGCCAGCCAACAGCCCAGCCTCTAAACACACAAGGAATTTTGACCTCACATAGTGAAATTTCCTAGAACTTTAAACCTTTGTTGTTGTTGTTGTTGCTGTTCTTGTTGTTGTCATTGTCATTCTCTCTCTGGCTCTCTCTTGCTTTTCAATTTTCCACTTGGCAACCGCGCTGAAATGATGCAAGGGCGCAGCCGCCGCTTAACTGCAAATTATTAATTAGCTGCCAAGGAGTCTGTGCATGACTGCACGCAGGGCAAGGGGGGCTCTGTCCTACATTACAAAATCAACTGACTGGCTTGGCATTGCTTTTCTGCCCACAGATATAATTTAGTGGCATGTCTCCATTTGTTCCAGAACTGATTCCTAAAAGAGAAGGCACTTGCACGGTCTGCTGAGGGGGAGAGGGGGAAGATAAAACCAAAACAACACCCCGCCCTTGGTGACCAAGAACTGATCCTTTAGCTGTTGAAACTCTTTCCTCAGAGAAGAGCCTCAGTTGCTGTGAGAACAAATACTAATTTTTCTCAGCTAGGGGCTGGCTAAATATAGCCTGAACAGGCTATTCTGTTGTGAAATATCAATCTGATAAAACTGGGAAAGACTTCAGGTGCTCAGGGTTACTCATTCTGCTGTGAAATATCAATCCGATAAAACTGGGAAAGACTTCAGGTGCTCAGGGTTACTCATTCTGCTGTGAAATATCAATCCTTTTGCCACCCCAGTAGGAGCAGACACCCCTGTGCTGAGGAAGCATGACTGGCCACATGTGCCCTCCTGAATTGCTGCAACACAACTGAGAATAGGTTTGCACAAGCCATGGCTGAAGGCACTGAGGTTTTTGCTGCTGTACGTACACTTTGCCCTAGACATGTCTCTGCTCACAGGATCTCATAGTTTAAATACTCAAGACCAACAAACATCCCAGGGGGGATCTGTTCCAATGGGCAATTGTCCTTATTGTTAAAAATTAACAACAAAACAATAATCGTAGGCAGCTGGGCCTTTCGTGACTTTTATAGCAACATTCCCACAGCTCCACAAGAGACATTGTCTGGGATTCACAAATAAATTTTCACCCCAAATCAGGATAAATCTTCAGTTGACTGTTTCAAATACCTTCTCAAGAGGGAATGGTCACTTCCCATGTGGCTCACCATGGCATATCTTCCTGGCATGCCCATCTCTGGCAGTTGGGGGGCTTCAATGCTTGTAGGAGCCAAGCTCCAGACAATTTTTGTACCCCCAGAGCTGCTGCATCCCTCATTTTCTTTGTGTTTATGTACAGCATTTTCTGGCCTTGACACTGACAGAGACTTGTGAGCCTTTGTCACCTCCTCCTTCCAAAAGATCATCTGGTGGCAGATGGCCCAAGGCAAAGGGAGGCACAAGGGGAAGCATAAGCATACAAAAATCTGCAGCCAGTTCATCTTCAAGGAGGTAGGTAGGAGTGACAAGGAGATGGACTTAAACTGAGTAAAGAAACAACCCCAGCTCCTGCAAGCCAAACTGATACCTAGGAGAAGACTGATGGGAAGGGTGGGTGGAGGGAGTTTGGTCAGCTGGGATGATGCCAATATCCTACAAAGCCAAAAAGCATCCTTAGATTGGAATGCTCTGAGTGCCAAACCTGAAGTGGTCTTGAGATTCTTATTTGAAGGCAGACCTCAGCTGCACCCTGCTTGTCTCAGGCTTGGGTGTCTCCTTCTTCTACCACTCACAATTTGCATTTCTGTATGCCAGGAAGTGCTAACCAAGACTGAGGTTTGCAGGCTTGCAAAAGGCAAGCAAAGCCTCCTGCAGCTCCCCGAGATGCTGTGGCTGATGTCTGACACTCCACAGCCTGACAAGAAACCACAGCAGGGTGATGCAAACCATCACATAGACCCTGTCAGGATCAGCAGGAACAGCCAGTGCTCAATTCCTGCCCTGAGAATCAGAAACTTGATAGTCCAGACCAAGAAACATCCCTGGGGAATCTGCTCCACTGATTAATCAACATCACACTTAAAAATTAATAACAAAATAATAATAGTAGGCAGCTGTGCTTTTCCTGCTCTTTATAGCAACGTTCCCACAGCACAATGAAGGAGATTGTTTTGGGTTCACAAACAGCTTCTCAGACACATACCCACCTTTATGTCTTTTTCCATGGCTTACCTCTTACCTGCTGGAGCAGCCTGCAATAAATCTGACTGTCTGGCAGAAAAGTACATGGGTTTGCATGGCAAGGTTTTGATAGCAGGGGTGGCTTCTGTGACAAGCTGCCAGAAGCTTCCCCTGTGTCCAGCAAAGCCAATGTCAGCCAGCTCTGAGATGGACCCACCGCTGGCCAAGGCTCATCAACAACAGGGGCAGCGCCGCTGGGATCGTGGGTAGAAGAAGAAGGGAAAGAAGTTACTGCACAACAGCAGCTTCCAGAGAGAGGAATGAGAACATGTGAGAGGAACAGACACCCAGGTCAGGGCAGAAGGAGGGGCAGGAGGTGCTCCAGGTGCTGGAGCTGAGATTCCCCTGCGGCCCGTGGGGAGGACCATGGTGAGGCAGATGTCGCTGAGCCATGGAGGACAGAGAGAGACTCAGGAGTGAAGTTGTGCCTGGGAAAGAAGTGAGGGGGGAAGATGTTTTAAGAGTTTGGTTTTCATTTTCTCATTACCGCACATTGATTTGATTGTCAATAAATTAAATTAATTTCCCCAAGCTTTGGTGGGCAGCTGTCAGCCAGCCAGAGTTGGACCACCACACAGACACACGTAGCAAGCTTGGTCCTAGCTTGGGTGAAGCTTAGCATTCCTTCACATTCTGGGATATGAAAAGAATTGTTCAAACTAGGCTCATAGCAACGTTTTAGACGTTGCACTCAGAGTTATGTAAAATATTTTTCCTGCTTTGGTAGCTGGCAAACTTTGTTTTATAAGACAAATGGAATTTATTAATGCAAAATATTTATCAAGTCTTTTTACTTTCTTCCCCGAAGGAGTAGAGACATTGACCAGGAGTCTTTCATCTTTGTTGGCTTCTGAATGTTAAAAATGCAGCTGATTTAGAGCAAAACCACAAGTCAGAGTCTGTCTCATTTCTATGCAACCCCTTTTTCTGCAAGTGATGGCAAGTTTTCCCTTTGACAAAGGTACCATCTTCCTGCTGTGATGGCAGGGAGTGTCCTGGAATGTATTCTCAAAGGCTTGGGTGATCCATGATGAACAGAGGTAACAGGCAGTGTGCAGGATCCTCTGTGCTCAGCTTGCCCCCATGGGCAAAACAAGAAGATATTCTGTGCCTTCTCCTTCACAACATGGAGAAGGGTCCATGTAAGGTGAGAACACACCAAAGAAAGAAGGGAAGCAGTGGGAAAGGGCAGGTCAGTACATTGACCAAATGAAGTAGTCCCTACATATTACCATGTACAATCACTCTCTACCTTTTGAGAGCAAAAAAGTAACACAACAGGCAGCTCTACCACTATTTCTTATGCCTCGGACTCTCCAAGTGAGCAGTGTGAAATGACTTATCAGTGATTGAGGTACATAATTAAACCATCACTGTCTTCACCTGCTAAGCACTGGTGCAGTAATAATAGCCCAAAACAAAGCAATGGACAGGCTGCTGATGGGCTCAGATAACAAGCCTGGTTTTAGGGCTGTGAATCTTCCATATCTGATTGTTTACCATCTTCTATCTTTGACTTGGACTCTTTTGTTCTTTGTTTTGACAGGTACCAGCATAGTCTTCACCTGAGGCTCCCAAGGAGTACCACAGCATACACAACTTTTCTGCCAGAAACGGACCTACTTTGGAACAAGAGTCTCTTGCTTGCTACAGGAACTTGCATTTCTTTGTTTCATATTCCTCACATAAAAAGAAAAATACATCTTCAGCTGACTAAGGTTAAAAATTAATTGTTTAATTTCTAGATTACTTATTTGTTCCTCTTCTTTCCGTGCATAACTTGGGTCTTTAAAGACTCTTTTAGTGTTCCCTTTACAGATTTGCATTTTAATCTCAAATCTAATCCATCACAGTAAAGACAGTTTCAAATGCATGAATGGAAACAGACATGACTGATAGAGCCCAAGATCCTATCTTCAAGCGATCAACTTGGCCTCCCAGCTGGGATATTAGAGACAATCTTGCATTGCATCAGAACTTCTTCCTTCAAAGGTGAGGCCCAGTAGTAGGTGGCAACTTGCAAGAAGTATATTCAGTGAAAAAGGCAAGTGCCCTCTTGGCCCATCACTTAGCATCAAGTATATTAACTTGGAGGAGTCTCTCTCCGCACTTTCAGAGAGCTGAAGCTATTCCAGAATTGCCTGAAGGGGAGAGCAAAGCTGTGACTTGTGGGACATTTGTCTCAGGGTGAGGAAGGACTGCAAAATAAAACGTTCCTCTCACAGTAATAGAAGAGTTAATCAAAGAAATGGAGAAGGGTCACAGAGCAAATTCCTAAAACCAAATTCATGAGTTATAAGTAAATATTCCTCAGTGTGAACAGAGGTACCTTCAAAAACACCCACTGCTCATTCCAGGCTACAGTGTGATATAGTCAGGCTCTCTGGACCCACAACTCAATTCCTCTGCAGCACCTTCTCTGCATTCCACACTGAGCTCTTTCCATGAAGAGGAGGTAGGACAGGGAGGGGAATCCAGCACCCCAACCTGAGCACCAAGGCTTGTTCCCAAGGCGTCTCCATCAGATGACTGAAGGCCTGGAGAGGCAAAGCTCCCCAAATACTTATGCAAGATTGTCTCCAGTGAAGCTCAAGGGAGGTGTGTAACCTCCTACTGATTAATGCCTCAGTCCCAGGATTAGGTTTCCTTTAGAGAGCCATTGAGGTTCTCAGGGGTGCTGCCCCGGCTTCTCTCATTGCTTCCTTTGCTTTGTCAGCTGCAGATGCCAGAGCAGCGCTGCTCTTGGCCTGGGGCAGAGGGAGAGAAGCAGCCCAGCCTGAAGCTCTAATCTATGGGTCCTGCCCGGCTGCAGGCACCACCTCCAGGGCTGCTTCTGCACCCGGATAAGCACTGGGGAGGAAACAAAAGGGGAGCATGACAGCCTCATTCACTTGCTAATAGGCTACTGGAAGAAAGACATCAAATCTACAATTACCATGCAAGGACACAGTCCAGCTTGCTAAAAACAGAGGAAAAGCAAGAAATGCAAAGGGGCAGAGGAAATGGATTAGGTTTTCCACAAGCACCCCAAATTCCACGTTCCCGACTCAACAGGAGCCCCTGGAGGTTGAGCAGGGCTGTGACACCAAACTGTTGAACATGAAACAAGCACCTTTTTTTTTTTCCTCTGGTTAGAAAAATCCTTTCTTGCAGAGCTGCCATAGTTCATGTGCTTAGAGCAACAGTGTACAAAAAGAAGGGTTAGGGTTTTTTGGGAAGGAAGGTGGAAAAAAAAAAGAGCACAAACCCTGCACTGGGAAAGCCACACCGATGAGCTTGTTAACATTTGAAGAGACTGCTTGGCATGATTCCTTACACAGATTCCTGCCAAGAATTTGCAAGAGGAAAGTATATTTAGCAATCCAAGGCATGCCAAAGCCTTGACAAGAGAAAAAGAAAAAAAGCTTTTTGAATATGTGGAATAGCAATTAGACATTTTCTAAGCAGCCATTTTCAAAATGCATCCAGGCATCTAATAAGGGCACCTGAGGCATATCCACAACTCTGCCACACTCCATGCCTCTAAAGACATCCGCTGAGATCAAATACTCGGAGGAAGGATGTGTTACCGATGGCAACTGCCCACTTCCAGAGCACTGGGGCCAGCTTCAAGCAGGCACCTCAAGCCGTTGGAAATACACAACCTCATGCCACTGCAAATCATTTTGTAGCATCCTTTAAGGAGCCATTTCTCCAAGGAAAGGCGGGAGCCCTGCTGCATAGCTGGGTAGCAGAGAGATGTTACCCACCCGCTTCATCCACAGCAGCTGGGGCAGCTCTGTGATGCAATTTTTCCTTAAGCGGAGCTGCTGAAAATCCAGATGGGATGAGCAGCAGGTGGAAGCTGGGATAGTACATAAAATCATATGGTGACTTGCAGCCCATTGAAGTGGTGCTTACATCATTCCCCAAATCTGGTTGCTTCTCTTGTCCAGTGTTCTGATCTGCATACAAAGCCAGCAATAAACTTCATCACTAAATCTCCTTTCTTTCTAGGCAGAGACCTAGAATACAGTCCCAAGAGAGGGTTAGTCTGCACCAGGAAGGTAACTCACCTACATCAGTCACTCTTGGTTCTGAAGTGCCGTTGAAATCTCCTTGGGATGCAGCATGGAGGAAGAGGCGTGAAGGAGCTTAGGAAGGCCATGAGCAGACCTCGGTTGTGCTCAAGGAGGAAAGCAGGTGACCATACATTAAAGGCAAAACATTTGATGGTCATGGAAGTTAGAAACCACACTGGAATATGGTCCTTAAAACATGATGCCCATTGCTTATAACTGCCAGGCTGTATTACAGTCAAATTCCTAAGACACCAAGCCAAAAGGGAGCGCCTGCACATGGGCTGAGTTCTCACCACCTTTAAGTCAGGACATGCAGAAAGGGCAACCAACACCTGTGGCTGAGGTTTCCCATCCCTGTAAGCCCTAAACCCACAGTCTTTAATATGTGGCATAACACCAGTGGTGCCCCCAAGGCTTAACATCATGATCCCCTACAGACCAAACAGGGTGTCAGTGACCAAGAGGGGGCAGGAAACACAAATGGGGTAAAGCCAAAGCAATTATTTTGTTTTGGAAACAAAAGAAATACTTAAGAGAAGTCAGAATGAGGAAAGCTTCCCGAGGTTGTTAGGTTTTTATTTCCAAGTTCCTTTGTGCTCCTGAAACACATTCTGGTACCTGAAATGCCACCCTGATTACGCTACCATCCCCTTAGGTTACATCCTTGATCCTGGAAGAAAAATCCCATGGAACTAACAGATTGCTCTGAGAAAGAGGTCCCCTTCCCACCTGCTCTTCAAATCCAACCAAGATAAACTAACTTGCACAGCCACATCTACAGAACATTCAGTCAGATTTAAAGTCTCCATTTCCATCAAACCCTTCTCCAGTTCCCAGAGCTGATGTAATCCAGATGGGTCAGACATTGCCATAAACTCATACCCTCCAGGACAGGTATGAGCTCTCTGTTTCTACAGCATCTAAGACAACTCTGTCCAAGTTCCTGACTAAGGCTTAACAGCAAATATATTGAAAGCAGTCAGCAACATTGTTTAGAATTCCTGTTTTCACCCTAGATTCCCAGAGGAAACAAAAAATTTGGAGGACCACCTGGCTGAATCACATAGCTGTCAATACAAATTTCTCCTAGTATGTACACAGCATTTGGACTGAGCACTGACACAAATTCAGCTTTGCTAGAGGTGACAAATGACGACAAAATCCCCCTGTCCAACCTGCCCATTCCGATTTTAACCTCCTGATGTCTTTTGCCACAGGCTTCAATCGGAAACGAGTGCCATGGTCTGTTTTAGTGGGGGGGAACGAACCGCTGGGCTGAGCAGCTGTGCAGGGCCCAGGTGCGCAGAGCCGGGAGCGAGGGGATGCAGAGGAAGGGATGCAGAGGAGGGGATGCCGAGGAGGGAAGGCAGCAGCAGCCGCGCAGCAGAGCGGCAGTGGCGCCCGCTGGCCGCTCGCAGCATTGCCAGCGCATCCTTCCTCCCCCCCGCCCTCGCTTCGGGGAACGGGCGCGCCCGGCAGCCTCCAAGAGGCACCAGCACGAAACGCCTGTGCCGAGGAGCACGCCGGGGTACCAGGCACGAGAAGCCCAGGGGATCTGCGGGCACGGCCCATCCCACAGGGATGCAGGTAGGAACACCCAATCCAGGTGAAAGAGATCGTCTCACATCCTTATCTTTGTATTCCTACCCTGCCCAGCTTCCATCCTCTGCAAATACACATCCAAAGGGTAATTAATAACCTCCTCAGAAGGAACAGAAGTCATGTGAGATAAGGTACCTGTGCAGCCATCCTGGGAT
This sequence comes from Regulus satrapa, assembly GCA_013396955.1. Lineage (NCBI taxonomy): Eukaryota > Metazoa > Chordata > Aves > Passeriformes > Regulidae > Regulus > Regulus satrapa. The sequence goes on along the minus strand of VWZN01010897.1, from coordinate 193,639 downwards.
ATCAACACGGTGAAACATATCCTCTGCACCTGTTAATGAATGGCTGCTCCAGAGCAGTTGAGAAGGCTTCAGCAGAAACCTGTACTTCAGTTACGACCCCTGCATTAATGAAGAAAGCACAGAGGTGTGCAGAGTCATGTCTCACCACGTGGAAATGTGACCCAAGCACACTGAATCAAGAACAAAAAGCAATATGCAGAAGCACACTGTCCTGCCCATGAGAGGAAGCAGAGGGGCAGGGGCTGATCTCTCTGGTGATCAGTAACGGGACTCAGAGGAACATAATTAAATTGTGTCAGGGGAGGTTTAAGCTGGATATTTGGAAAAGGTTCTTCACCCAGAGAGGGGTTGGACACTGCAACTGGCTTCCCAGGGAAGTGGTTACATCACCAGGCCAGTTGGGATATGAGGATGTACAGTTTGGTATGAACAACACCAGATACCTGAATACATGAATTGACTTTAGCAAGGGAAATTTGAAGCACTGAATTAAAAGGCAAAAAGAAAAGTTTGGAAAAAAAGTTCAGGGTCACTGCAGACAAACTTGTGAGCCACAGACTTTTTGCAGCTTGAGAAAAAGTTCCTACTTAGGTCCAGCTTTGAATTAATCTTTTGAAGATGTCAGGCTAATTAATGAATTATTATTGCTGTGGCTTATCACTACTCAAATCCATGTAAACCTTAATTTGGAGCAAGAAAAAGAGACCCCTCTGCTACTTCCTTACTATTTTTCCTCCAGCAGAAAATTTATTCATGAATTTTGTTAATAACCAAAGTTATTAACAAGACTTTTATTTTCTCACCTGTATTGTTAGGGATGCGAGATACAGTTACCAAAAAACCCCCAGACAAAACCAAATTGAAACTCATGAGTCAGACCATAAAAGATGTCCTAGCATCTTGACAGGCAATTGCATCTTGGCGTTGCATCTCGGGGGCAGTTATTAACTCAAACAGCAGCTTTTTCACCAAGACTGAATGTCCAAAGGATTGGCTCAGCATGAAAATTTATTGTTGCAGCTCCATATGGATAAGGCAACTCAAACACGAGACACGAGAGCCTGCTACCAGACCAAGAGGGAGGGAGCCACAGGGAGCAAAGCGTTCAGGTGGGCTCACCCCGAGAGCTGCACCCATCAGAACGTGCCACAGGCTCTAGTACAGTTATCTGTGGGTGGTGCTGAAGAACTAGCAGCACCAGACAGCAGCAGAGTTGCTTTTACCATTCCAGTCAATATGCTCTTTCTCTCTCCATCTTGCAGTCCCTTGAGGAAATAGGAAAAGGCCGAGAGAGGTTTTATGTGTTCTCTCTTCCCCCCCTAACATCTGCCTACTCCTGCCCTCATGGAGCTCTGCGCTATTTCTTGAGGCACAGATGTGAAGGACATACCAAGATGAGCCAAGCTTCTTCGAGTTATTTAAGCTGTCCTCAGATTCACCTCAACGCATTCAAGCAACAAAGTGTGCAATTAACTAGAAAGGAAAGTGGTTTTTAATGGCTTCACCAGTAACAAGAGCCACTCAAACTACTGGATAGCAGCGCTCCTGTCTCCATAGTTACACTTAAAAATACAGAACAGTGCACTGGGTTTGCATGGCAAGGTTTTGGCAGGGGAGGGCTACAGGGGCAGCCTCTGTGAGAAGCTGCCAGAAGCTGACAGAACCCATGTCAGCCCACTCCAGCACAGAGCCACCTCTCACCAAGGATGAGCCCGTTGGCGGTGTTGGTTGAGGGCCTGGAGTAAGAGATTTAAGGAGAATAAAACCCCCACAACAGCAATTGCAGCCAGAGAGGGGAATGAGAGTATGTGAGAGGAACAGGTCTGCAGGTACCCAGGTGAGTGCAGCAGAAACAGGCACCTGCCTTTGAGAAAGGGAGATTTTAAGGGTTAATTATTCAAACAATTGGCCTTCTCAACAGCAGCTGGTGAGGTGCACGACTTTAAACCAACTTTTGTTTAGCAACAAACTGGTTTTGAGCCAGAGGAGGGAGAAGGCCATTGAGAAGCAGACCCTGTGAGGTGGGATAATGCTTTTCATCACGCCAATGTCCTCCCTTAACACAACTGGCTGAGATGTAAAACTCCTCCTCCCTTTCCCCCTCCCCTGGAAGGTATTGGGATATTCACCTACACGCCTGGCAGCATTCATCCCTGGCTCAGCTGTGCTGATGTGAGGCAGCTGACACCTCTTAGAACCATCGAAACCCATTTTGGGCCGGGACTTCGAATGATCCACAATGTTACATCAGGCAGTGGAAACCCCACTCCCCTTCAGGGGAGGAACCTTGGCATTCCCACCACACCTAGATACTAACCCGGTGAACTTTTGTGTTTCACAGGCTCCCCCACCTCCCACAGATCAAGACTGTGACCATCACCTGAACTAAGGACACTGAAATCACCCACAACCAAGTCTTGTCACTGGATCCATGGGTGATGGCATTTTTCCTCTTTTTTCCCCCTTCTCTATACTTTTTCCTCATTATTTGCTTATATATGTATTAAGTATTTGTTACACTTTTATGCTATTTCGACAGCTAATCAAAACAGCTATAATACCTCCATTCCACTGCAACCAGGTTATTCTGAAATAAACCTGCCATGCCAGTCCTACAGTGCATGGAGAGCTCCACACTGAAGCAGGGCTATGTCCCAAGGAGGCCGTGACCCTGTGGGAAGCCTTCAGTGGAGCAGGCCCTTGCAGGACCTGTGCCTGTGGAGAGGAGCCCATGCTGGAGCAGGTTTGCTGGCAGGACTTGTGGGGTGGGGACCCACCCACGCTGGAGCAGAGGAAGGGAGAGGAGATGGAGCAGCAGAGTCAGCATGTGATGGACTCGGCCCCCACTCCTCCATCCCCCTGTGCAGCTGTTGGGGAGGGTGAGAAAACCAAGAGTAAAGTTGAGCCTGGGAAGGAGGGAGGGGTGACTGGAATTACCATTTGGGTTTATTTCTCATTATCTGGAAATCCATTAAACTGGTTTCCCCAAGTCGGGTCTGTTTTGCCCAAGCCAGTGGCTGGTGAGGGATCTCTCCCCGCAGACCTTTCATTCTATTTTGTCTCCCTTGTCCAGTAGAGGAAGGCAGTGATGGGGCAGCTTGGGTGGGCACATAAAAAACAGGACTTTTTGCAGAAAAGACAAACGTGATTCCACTGCATCGTCACCCTTTTATTGATAAAAGGACAGCTCTCGACAGTGGAGAAATAAGGATGTTTCACATGGGAACAGGATGTAGCTTCTACTGGTCTTTCAGTTCCTTCAGTCTTCTGATGGCAGATTTGACTGTCACTGCAGAGGTGGTACTGGAGGAAGAAGCAAAGTCATTGGCATGTGGCAGAACAACTGTGCTGCTGTTATTTATTTCTGAGAAAGCACTGATCATTTCAAATTGTTATCATATGATTTGCTGTCAAACAGGGTCTAACTCCACTTCTGCTGGTCCACAAAGCACACGGAACCTCACAGGCTCCATCCCAGCCCAAATTCCCCAGTCATGCACCGACCACGTGCGCCGGTGCGTGGGCTCGGATCCCTCACGACTGCTACGCGTGGGGCAGGAGTGTCTTCCACAGAGTTGTGGGGGAAGGAGAGCAAACAAAGGCAGTAAGCAACAGTACCCTCACAGCAAGGGTGACTGGAATTCAACTTTTTTTGCTTTTATGATGGAAGGAAAGCATGAAAATAACTTTTCCTGGAAAACCTGGCTTTGCCTATTGCAAAGAATAGCCAGCAAATTGACGCTGATCCACAGCAATCAAATTTTAACAGAACAGGCAACGCCTCCCCATCGCTATCTCAAGACAGATCTGCTTAATGGTTAGTAGATCAAATTTGTTTTAAAAACAGATAAAAAGAGCTGTATTATGCCTCAGCTATGTGAGAATAAATGCTGACTGAAACTTCTTCATTTCCTTACTTGTAAGTCCAAGCACCACCAGCAACTGTCTTCATGCAGGACCCACAGTGCCAGATACCCACAGCCTTCCTCTTCATTTTGGTCTGGAACAGAAGAAAAAAGGGGAAAAAAAAAAAAAAAAAGAAGTCACTCTCCATCAGCTGAAAAAGCCAAACAAGGAACTTCAGGCAAGGACTTCAGCATCACACCACAACACTCCTACAGGCCGAGGTATGACAAGAAAGGGACAACCCTTCCACTCAAATTCTGCAGACACTTCTGAAACGCAGGTATCCATCACGCTGCAGAGGTGACAACAGGTTTGCCCACACCTATGCCTGATTTAGGCAGCTCTGCAGACAAGAACATTATCACTATGAATACTGTCACTTCTTACGTGAAAGGCAGTAAGTTAAGAACAAACACAACAAATCAAAGCAAGAAAAAACCCCATGACAAAAATATTTTTAACTTTCCAGCCACTCTAAAGATTCTTACTCTACAGACACCAATAACATCTGTGCAAAGCATAAGCTGATGGGCCTTTCACAACATAAAAAACTAGATTTAACAGCAATTTTGAATTATGTACACAGGCAGTTAGGGTTATTTCCTATCAGAAATTCTTCCCCATCCAGAGTTATGGAGCACACAAAAGTAAGCAACTGCCATCACAAGTTTAAAGTGGGAAAATCAAGCTCTCTTCCTCCAACAAGTATGCTGTAAAAAGTTACTGAAGGGAAAAAACCCAGCCCAAGTCGAGCCTTAATTATCAAGATAACAACGGTGATGCTTTAATTCTGTCAGGTCAATTTTATTAATGATGTAAAACACATAATACGGCAACACTGCTCACTCTTTAGTATCACGAAATGTAACAGTGTTTGTTTTCATGTAACTACTACTGAACATGCATGTGGAATGTCCACTTCTCTTTTTCAAGCTCTCTGACAGTAGCCCAAAGCTCATGATACGTTAGTCCCCGTCTTGGAACTAGGCACGTTTCTCTTCAGTACAAAACTTACTGAAGCATCAAATCACCTTTCTAGCATCAATCACAACGTGTTTTTTAAAGGACTTTTAGGAGGAAGGAGCCCTCTCACCTTGCCGCAGAAGGAGCAGGTATACTTGGCGTGCTGGCTGATTTCGATCTTCTTCACCATTTTCCTCAGGGACGCGCCGTATCGGGTCCCGTATTTACCCACGATCCCGACCTTCTTGGTGCGCTTGGCCTGTTGGGAGGCAAACCAGAACGAGCTTCAGCTCCACAGGGACCGCCTTCTCCTCGCTGCTCCCCTCTCCCGAGACCCTAACGCCGGGCTGCGGCCTCGCCCTGCCGCTGGGACCACCGAGTACTATTACAGCATTACTATTATTATTATTATTATTACTATTCGCAGCGTCACGGGGCAGGTCAGGCTGGAAGGGACCACAGCAGCCACCCGGGCCAGCCTCCGTGCCCGAGCAGGATCGCTCCTGGGGCACGGGATGCAGAGGGCTCCCGAGTGTCTCCAGGGAGACTCACGGCCTCTGTTCAGGGCTCGGCCCCGCAGAGCTCTTCCCCGGGCTCAGGGGGGCCCTCCAGTGCAGCAGCTTCTGCCGCCTGTCCCATTGCTCGGCACACNCTCCCCCCCGGCCGGCCGGCCGGAGCGAGCCGCTATCGCAGCGCGGATGGCGGCGAATACCCGCGGATGGCGGCGGATGGCGCCGGCCGGGCCCGGGCTCAGCCCCACTCACCATCTTGGGACGCGGAGAGGGAGGGGCCGTGCGCGGGCGCGGGCGGAAGTGACGGGCCCGGCGCAGCCCTCAGGGATCGCCTCAGGCAGGCAGGCGGGGCGGCTGCTGCTGTTCCTGCTGCTCCTGCTCCTCCTGCTCCTGCTCCTGCTGCTCCTGCTCGGAGAGCGCGGGCGGGCTCGCTGGACATGCAGTCCCGTGCCCTGACCTCCGCGATGGCCCTGCAGCAGC